>CANYBF010429921.1:0-12551 GCA_948192965.1 Dalechampia spathulata
CCATTCTTATTAATACTATGATCAGGGATATTTAGATATTGAACATTTGCATACAATAAGAATCTCATTCCATAAACTCTTTATGGATTCTTCTGCACTGTTCCAATATCATGGACTTCAATATATAGTTTAATACTCCAAAACATTGTACTATATAATGAATAATGCCTTTATTAATGAAAAACGTATAGTACAAATACACATTATGCTCTAAGCATACTAACAAATAACCCATGTGGAAGAGGATGAAACAAGGCAGGTATTAGAATTACCTGACTTGGCTATGGCTATAACTGAAGGGGTAGAGTTAAGACTGGCTTGATACTGAGTGAATTGAAAATACTCATCAGGAGTCATAATAACAGACTTAGTGAGATTTGGATCAGATACCCCAATGTGGGCTGTAGCATGCTGTGAGGAGCAAGAATTACATTGAAGTTTTCTACAAAAATGTTTTGTATACCCTGGTTCATGACAGTAATAGCACACTACCCCATTAGACCCTAAGAGCGTGAGTCATGCCGATCATTGCGTCGATCAATCAGCCCTCCACTATTACCCTTACTCACTTTGCTTTCTCCATGGCTAATCAAGGCACTAGTATGAGAGAGGTTATGAGACAAAGATTCTGTATGAAGTACCCGAGTGAATACCTCTTTGAGAGTAGGTAGATCTGAGCTTGAAAGAATCTGATTACGGGCAACATTAAACTCAGATGGAAGAGCAGCCAAGAATCCCATAACAGCCATTTGATCTCTTTGTTTCTGTTGTTCCTTCACATCTGGGCTAACTGGCAGGAGACTATTAAGTTCTTCATAGAGTCATTTATAATCCATGAAGAATTGTGTAAGTGTTTGTTCTCCTTTTTTGGGTCAATAGATCACTTTACAGACATCATACATACAAGACACATTCCCTTTTCCAGAAAAAGTAAATTCAAGATATTCCATCAATTCTTTACAAACTCACAGTGATTAACCAAACTGAGGACCTCCCTATCAATAGAGTTACGAATATGAACAAACAGCTTAGCATCATCACGTAACCACATAGTACGAGTCTCATCGATAGGTGGATCACACGTTAAGTGATAATCTTTCTCAATGCTCCGAAGGTGGACATGAATCGTTTTGCTCCAATCAAGATAATTTGTACTGGTTAGTTTATCATCGATGATTTTAGTAGTCACCGGTAGCAAGGTAGTGACAAACTTAGAATCCCCCATAACACCAAATCATCACGAAATATACCAGAAAAATGGTGGCTAAAAAAATGATGACCGAAAAATGAAAACAGTAGCCGGAAAAATGGTGACCGGAAAACGGTGGCTAGAAAACAGTAGCCGAAAAACTATGGCCGGAAAATGGTAGCCGGAAAAAAGGGGACCAGAAAAAAATACAGCTGCGAAACCAGTCAAACCCACTCTGATACCATGCTATGATGAAAGTATTGTTATATTTCTTTCATACAAATAATAGAATAATTACAACCTATTTATATACAAATTATTATGTAAACTAAGAAATAAATGTATAAGAAATAATCTAGCTAAATCAAAGAATTCCTAAACTATTTGCCTAAATCTTAGCCTTAATCACAATACTTGATCAAGGCATCCAACATCAGCCTTACCACAGCTAGCTCACTACTGAATATAGAAGGCTTTATAGATCTTGCAACTGTCTTTTGGCTATACAACCACAAGCTGGTGATTACTCCCTCATGATTAAGAGTTGTTGCATTTGATTTGATGGTATAATTTTTGTTTATTAACCCCTCTGACCATGGGGATTTGATAATTAATCAAGTAGTTGACCAAATTAAGGAGGGTTGGACCTTTGAGTATAATTTTGTAAGGTTGCTTGAGTAACTTTTTACAAGGTTTTCACCTCAACAAGCTTTTCATTTTATTTTAATTTTTTAAAATAGATATGGCCTCAAAAGAAGCTAGGAATCCTAGCACCACCAGTTGGTGGACCATAGAGATATACACCTCATAATCATATGAGGAAAGGCTACACCTTCGATATGGTATGGATGTTGACTTTCAATAACTAAGTCGAGCAAATGGGAGCCATCCTTAAGAGTAAGGTCAAGTAGACTTATCCTTGGTGGCATATATAGCATGTAATAGTAAGGACATACATTAATTGTATTATGTTGTTGGGATTCAAAGCCTATGCTCATTAAAGTTCTGCCAAAGTTCATTATCAGTATGGCCACATACATACTATCCATTGATCACTTTTAGAGTTTGAGGGATGATGATTGCTACCTTGCATCCTAATGTATATGGAGAGAACCTAGCCATAAGATCATATAAGTTATGAGTTATGTGTCGCACTTAGGATTTTGTACTACAAAGACTATTAGGCAATATTGATTAAGAAAGGACGAGATTGATGTGTGAAGATAGAGGTGGTTTTTGTTTTATACAACATAATTAATCAATTAATATGTGAAAAGTGATATGAAACTCTAAATTTTCAATGCCACCATCTTTCACCATAGGTCCCTAGTGGAGTCGCTACTATGAGCAAGGCTTACAACAAATGACATTAAGTGTCCACATGGAGTGAAAAAGTGGTTTTCCTAAGGGGCTACCTGAAGGAATGATATAGACCTACATAAGGTCACAAATGGAGTCACTGCCATATGGTTTTAGATTTTGGTTCAACTGACCTATAACATAAGTGCTAGTTAAACCCTTTAAAGATGAGTTCGAGTGGCAAACATCTATTTTTTTAGAGTTTCAATTTGCATTTTTATTATACTAATTAATTATTTGACCTAGGCAAGCATATGGACATTCATAGGCATGAATACATAACATAATATAGAATAGCAATAGATATAGCATGGCAGTAAATATAGAAAGCATAATAAAAAAAAGTAGAGATAATAATGGCCCATAGAAAGGGAATAGAGAGATAAAGGATACAAGTATAATAAAGTTAAACATACATGTGAGGGAAAAAATAAAATAGAGGCCTATTCTATTATATAAAAGCTTTAATCATACAAAAATGAGATGTCAAGCGACATCTCTTCCACTCTACTCAAGAAAAATAGATGGGATTTCGAGCAGTATAAACCAAAAAGCACAAATAAAGATAACAAGCAATCATCATAATTAAGCAACAATGACAATGTGAGGACCCGATTGACCAATTCAAGCTATAGGTAAGCATGAATCAAGGATTAAGATCCATTAAATGTATTTGGAAATCATTAGTGAAAAATGCAATTAACATAAGATAGATAGTGAAAAAAATCATAAAAATGAATGAGAACTCCTAAAATCACTCTAGCAAGTCATTTAGGCTCAATTTACTTCTTAATTCACTTTTAATCATCCATAATGGAAATGGAAAATAATCAAATGGCATGATTTCAAATTTAAGCAAAAATCAAGTAAAAAATTAATTAAAAGTTAATTTTTAGGTAAAATTTGATCATAAATGCAAATTGGAAGGTTTCAAAATCATTAAGCATCACTCAAAAACAAGTCAATATCCAAATTTGGTTTGATCTCATCAATTTCATAATTAACAATTAAAATGGTAATTAATTGTAAAATAAGCAAAATAAATTAACTTTTAAACAAAAATCAATAATAATGATCATGAAATTCGAATTGGTAGATTCCAACATCATGAAGAATCCATTGAAATGAATCAACAACCAATCCAACTTTAATCATGTCAAATTACAATAAGAAATCGAATTAAAATTACATTTAACATGAAAGATCAACTTTGAAGCCAAAATTAATCAAATTGTAATGATATATGATGAATTCATATCATTTGGATCATTGTAAATCATAAATATTACTAAAGAATTCAAGAGAAATAAAAAAACAAGCAATTTCACATGAAAAAAGTAGTTTCTATGAAAACCAGGTATGATGTATGCAGCATATAAAGGGATATGTACAGCACATAGCCCAGAAACTCATGATATGCATAGCAGATAGGCTCATATGTGCTACATATGACATTTCTAAAAAAAATAAAAAGATGAGATTTTAAGAAAAATCATGAATGAAATCCAATAAATCAAGACATTTAAAACTGCCATAGAACATTTAAGGTCATAGGATGACCTAACTATTACTGTTAAACTCCTAAAATCAAGCATTTTTCGTAGGACCTCCCCTACAGTATCTTCATCGCAATAGAGTTTAACCACCAAGTTTGGGATGGATTGGTGTGGTTCCTTTATTTTGGAAATGAAAATATAAAGATATTTTGAATTCAATTTCTAAATTTGAAGTTTGGAAGAAATTAGAAATTGAATGAAATTGAATTCCAAATCACATGAAATCATAAAACTCAATCACCAAATCACAAAATCAAAAGAAAAAGAGAAGAGAAAATAGCCTTTCTACAACTCACTAAATCATGCTTTAATCTTTTTAATCCCAAATTAAGCAAAGGGTTTAATGAATAAATTTATTTCTAATAACCTAATTAAGAGTTGATTACGTAATTAATTGAGTAAATAATTTAAAAGAGTCTAGCCTAATTTCTCAATTTTCAGACCTCTTCCATAATACAAGGGTCATATTTATAAAGGAAGGTCAAGGTTTACCAAAAATGGATTGACAATATAGGATTTTTGAAATCTTATAATGTGCAGTATGTAAGGCTATATGTGCAGCATAAAATGCAAAATGAATACATGTGCATAACATATAGTAGAATGTACTCCATACATAAGAAGAAAACACCCTTTATACACCCTATATTATAGGCATATTAGGATGTGTTCCATATACCTAATAAAATCCAAATATGCCAAAATGGTAAGGGGACATATGGCTCATATTACTTGAGCATAGGAAATAGGCTGCTTACATCATGCATTTTAACTAAACATATAGAGAATCTAGCATCATATGCTCCACACATCAGGAAATTCATATTACGTGCTCCACCTTCCACAAACCAATAGTAATATGCTTCATATGTCAGGAAAACTCATGGGATGTTAAAACCCTTATATGCAGCTCAGGCTTAAAAATAGGGATCAATACCAAGTTATATCAAGGAAAACCTACATGTGCAATATGCGAATGAAAATTCAAGGTCTATAGCATCTTTAATGGCATAATGTTGATTGGTAAACCATTATTAATAAGTATTCTAGAAATAAGTTTCTCATTCATACTCACTTTAATGTATAATGGCTTAATGCATTCAATCATATGCTCGCAAGGCTTCTTAAAAACCACTCTTTTTGGTTTATATAGATAGGAGACTTAAATTGAAATTCCAGTATGACATTCATCCATGTCTTTTTCAAGGTAATATCCCTTAAAGGTCTTAGTTTCCCTTTTCTGCATAAACTTATAAGGCAAGGTTATTACATTAGTAACATAACTAAAAGGAATAGGAATAACTCTAACCAAAAAAGATTCTTTAGCTTCATTATTTGGTTTTTCATCAGCTTCTCCCTCAATCTTCTGATTAAATGACTCTAAATTATTAGCATCTTTTATTGCTTTCTTACTAAATTTTGGTTTTTCCTTTAGCTTATTCTCCATTTATCTTTGACTCCATTCAGTAGCCCTTTACCTCTATAATCTTCTTTTTTAGTCTATATCAAAGGCTTAAGAAATTTCTTATGATGCATGATATACCACCTTTCCCTTAGAGGTATTATCGAGGGAACCATAATCTTAGTTGTCTCTTTCAAAAATGTAGAACTCCCGATTATTTTGATGACACAAGGTTATTATCTCCTTTCCACCATACATTCCAAGATCTCTATGATCTTTATTGAACTAATGATCTTTAAGGAATTCTAGAATTATTTTAATTTCTTGATATACAAGGACCTCTCCCTTCCATTTAGATCATCATTCCTCCCTTAAAAATCCTTTTTAAGATCCAAACTTATTTTTTGAAATTTAAAAGTTATCATTCTTCTTTAAGTTTTCTTACTTTCCTCACATTCAATAGAGCTATAAAATCAAAGCTAGTAGCATCAATAAGGAGTGGAGGAAAATGATCTTCATCAATCATCATTGATTCTTTCTTCACAAGAAATTTAGGTAATTCCCTTGTTTATGCAATCTTAAATCAAGTTCTTGAATATCCACTAAGAATTGATTGTATAATTCCAAGAATTATGAAACTTGCAATAGTCTTGCCTTTTTAGCTCGTCATTTAAAGGTAACTTATGATTTGAAGGGAGTTTAATGACTTTTCTTTTAGTAAGGAATCAAAAATCTCCTTTATCTTCATTACCTTAAAAGTATATTAAGGTTGAGTAAAATTTATCTATTATTTCTTCCATAAATCAAGAGTTTTTTATCAATAAAGGATAAATATAGGAACCATAGGTTATCATATTTACAATTGTTACATCTAAATTAGAAACCTTCCTCTTTTAGTTTTCTTCTATAAAAAAACTCCTCGTATTTTGATACTTTAATGGTAAGTTCATAAAAATTTCTAAACTCTATACCTTAAAACTTTTATACAACTTAATATTCAAACCTCTTTATACCATTTTCACAAACTCCCCTTCTAACAAGAAAATCTCACACCTATTTCTCAACTTTTAAAACCTAGCAATAAAGTGTCTGCATTCTTTCCAACTCTCTAAGTAACCCTTCACAGTTCAACTATACATATTTTGAGTTCAGCCCTGAAAAACTATGTATGAAATTATCTTTCTAGATCCTACCATGTATAGATAGAATTCTTAAGCAATATAGTGAACTAAGTGAAAATGACACATATAAGGGAATTAGGAAATATACGAAGTTTGAAAAACTTAAATTCTCAAAATTAGTTAATTCACCACACTAAACAATGAATCTAGTCACATGTTCCATAGTAGATTTTCCATTTTCTCTCAAGAATAAAGAAAATTTTAGGATCCTATAACCTTTTGGGTATGGATTTTCCTTATTGATAACATTTAGATAAGGCTTACGAAGTTCATGTTGACTCATCAACCTAAGGCTTGGATCATATAATTCTTAAACTACTTCTCAAATGATCTCTAGATTTAATATGCCACTTATAATATATTACTAAAAAACTTGTGGAATAGGCCTATTGGGTATAGGAACTATACCCCCTGGGCCTCTTTCTCTTTAATCATCCATATCATAATGATCTGGCTATACAATAGGGTTAGTAATAGTAAAAAATTGATGAGGAAGGACTGGCTTGCCATTTTGATAGCCCATAAGTGTTTTGTTACCTTCCCCTCCTCTATGTAAAAGGGCATACCTCTCCTCCAATGGTACCCATGAGTTTTTGCCTACTTCTTTATTAAGTTGTACAACTATAACCCTTTGCTTCATGAGTTCCGTAAAGTATTATTTATTAAGAGTTAAATAATTCATCTTTTATACTAAAGTTGAGCATTGAGGTGATTAAGCGATGTTGTACCTCTTTAAAAGGTTGTACCTCTTTTCTTAAGTTGTTCATATTAATCAAAACCCTCTCTAAAGCATTGTCAATAATTTTTTCTAAAGATGCGGTTAATGTAGCAATGCTTTCTTTCAAAGTCTCACTAATGGATTTCTTTGATTCCTACCATAAACTCTTCATCAGTAATAGGTCATGTTGGATCTATATTTTGATTCTCAACTTGTGCCTTTAGGGTCTCATTTCCTTAACTCACTCTTAGAGATATTAATTTCTCAAATTGTTCTATGATAGTTGGAACATTACCTTCTTGTCCTACTATTGTAGAATAGCCTCATAATCCTAAGACTTAATCATTTCTTTCCGTAAATAACTTCTTACTCTGGGAGCCATCTATCATAATATGCTCTATCGAGCATGCTAAAATTGTTGGTGTTAATTTTAGAATCTCAAGCTTTAAGTAAGCTAAAGGATTTTTAGTTTCTTGAAACCAATAAATTTACACTTGACTCCCAATCAATGATTGAAATTCCTAAGTTCCTTTTCATAATTTTCTTGGACTTAACAGTAACAAATTATTTAAAGAAACCAAAAGTAACTGAAAATGTAAACTGAAATTGGTTTGAAGAATAAAAAGCATTTGTTTGGTATTAAGGAAAAGTAGTTGTGTACATTAAAAAAATGAAAGCAAAATGAAATTGATGTTGATAGAAATAAATCTATTAAAATCAATTCTTTGATTATTTAATGATCTTTTTCTATATGTTGATTATCCCCTGCCTAGATCGCCATTTGATTAATATTCATATGAAAATTGTTAATTTTCTCAACTGTTCACTTTCACATCTGGAGAAAATTATTAACTTCTATCTTCATGTTTAGACATGAACTACCCATTATCTTCTCTTGCTTATCCTCCAACTTAATTAATTAAGTCAATCTAATTAACTAAATTAATTACAAAATCATTAAGATATTAATTACTTTAGCCAAAAATTTTAATTAATGGGCTAAAATAAATTAAGTCCAAACATAATTATTTTGTAAAATTAAAGGTGATTAATTATTTTTAAATCATATAAAAATATAAAATAATTACTTAAAAATATAAAATAATAATTTATTTAATCATGAAAATATTAAACATATATATTTTAAAACATATGTTAAAAAATTAAAAATATAATAATGGATCATAATAATTTAAATTTTTTTATTAACATAATATTTAAAAATAGTATATTTAATTAATTTTAATCATAATCTAGATAATCAATTTTTTATATATTTAATGATATTACTTAATACCTTTAGTATGGATTAGTGTAGCATTTGTCTTCGACGTTTCCTTAACAAGTCAATCAACCAATTACGCATGTAATACATCATAAAAAAAAGTCATATCATAAAAAAAATAGGGTTAACTCTTAGATGAATTGATAAGTTATTCATAGTAAACATAATCAAGCATAGTATAATCACAAACATCACATGAAAAGTACTCATAGTAATAATAGCATAGTATAAGCAAAGCATGAAAAAAGGTATGGTTAAATCTTAATGAAATATGATGATTGAGAAGAACATTACTACTTCGTTTATTAATTATTGATAACATTACAAAAATTTATCATCAATTATGTTTGTTATAGTGGCTACCTTCCAAGAATAACCCAAGTTCAACTAGTTATTAAGATAAAAAGATTTAGGAGCATAGTTAAACTTGATAAAAATAGACATAAAAAAAATCTAGGAGCATAGCTAGACTTGATAGAAAAATGTATCAAATTATTTCATTCATCACATCCTCAAAATTATTGTTAGACCCTAGGTTTTGATTGTTGAGACTCGTGTGAGTCAATTTAAGTTATTTGCAATTTTTCTAAGCATTTCTGTGTTGGTACGGGCGTACCAAATTGTTCTGTTGTGAAGTACGGCCATACGGATGGCCATACCAAGTGTGTATTATTCCATTGAGTTTGGTACGGGCGTACCATTGGGTGGTACGGCCGTACGCCAACTCGCAGGAATTTGGTTTGTCAGGAAACCTGCTTTGGTACGGGCGTACCACTGGATGGTATGGTCGTACGCGAGCTCGCAGGAAAATTGTTTGTGGATCAAATAGCTAGTGGTTATTAATTTTGATTTTATCTCTTGATTTTTAAGTTTTCAAAAGCAAGGGAAGATTCAACAGAAAGGAATTTTAAAAGGTGAATTGTGATCGAATTAAATGGGTATTGCTTGGATGATTTTTAGGTTTAAGCGTTTTGCGTGTGGAGATTCCCTCAAATACATGAGGAGGAGGATGAACAAATTGCTGTTGTTGTTTGTTAGTTAGTTAATTGTCATGTTAATATAAGTTGCTCAGTAATTTTGAAAACGGAAATGTTATTGCCATGATGTTGCTGTATTTCTGATTATATGGATTAATTATGGACTGTTGTTGTTATTGATTTGAGCTGTGATTTTATCGTATATATAGAAGTATCTATATTATGTATTTTGAGTTATTTGGGGATTTATTTGTAGATGGAAAAATGAAAGTGAGAATTATCATGTGTGTATGTATTGTCACGGTTGTTGTTCTGTTCTGTGTTGGATTAATTGCTACAAAATATGTCACGTCCGCACACACATAGCTTAGTCATTTCATGATTGCATTTTCGATCTGTGAGTCGTTGATTGATTGAGTTGATTATTTTGGTATTGCTGAAGCATGATTATTTAAGTTGATGAACTAAAATGATTGATTTTATAATTTTTATAAATGTGTAAGTTAAATGTGTCGATTAATTTAGAGTGTTATTGTTAAATTGAGATTTGTGTGATGATGTGTTATTATTAATAAGGTCAATTTGTAATGATATGTATTTTTATTTTGAACAAATATTATTATTTTATTTTTATTATTATTATTAATGATATAAATATGTAAGTTAAGTATTTAATTATTTTATCCATTCTATTTATTTCATTATTTATTTATTTTTGGTTACATATTAATTGAGTCACTTAATTAATTATAAGAATTTATGTTAAAAAGGGAATTTGATAAATAGATTAATTATTTTAATTAATGGAATAATAATATTAATATTATTGTATTTAACTTGGTAAAGTTTATTATTTAATACATTGAGATATATATATATATATATATATATAGTTATTTGCATTTATATATATATAAATATATATGTATATACGTACATAAATTAGTAGGTTGTATTGGTGGTGTTTGGTATGAGTTATTAGTATTTAAATTTAGTAAAGGGTATTATCTAGTAATTATGTGTGTGTGTGTGTGTGTGTGTGTGTGTATATATATATATATATATATATATATATATATATATATAGTTAATGGTTTTATTGTTTGGCTTTGGGGGAACAATCGGCAGAAGAGTGGGGTATTGGTTTTAAATTAATTGTCTTAGTGGAAAGGTGATAGGGACATAAAACATGCAACTAAAGGGAGGGGTCTTAAGGTGCGTGTTTTTCTTTGGAGCCTTCTTCACTTAGAAAATGAGTTGAGTTTCCTTTTGATAGTCCTCGTATTTTCTTTATGTTGGTTGGGTTCATTTCCTTCGATTTTGTGAGGATATTTCTGCTGAGTTCATCGTTGGTTGTTAAGCGATTTTGAAGGTTAATATTTGGGAGTCTTCTTTTTGCGTTGTGGAGTCGATTGCTGTAGGGAAAGTTGCCTATCATCACCTGAACTTTTCTTATTTTTCTGATGTTGGTTTGTTCTTTGGAGAGTTGAAGCTCTACATTGTGGTGACTTGGAGGTTTCGGTGATTTAGGATCTTCTACTTCATGCGTTTTGAATCAGTTGATTCTACGGGAGAAGCAAGCACGTAATGATGAATCGTGTTCTTAGATGGTCGAGTGGTGATTCTTTGAATCTTGCATGGATTGCGAGTTACATTTTGCATTAGGGAAGTCATGTATGCATTATGTTTTGTAATCCTTGTTGATCCTGATTTGTTGTTTACGGGTTCATTAAGGGATGTTGACGTTCAGCCCTTTTCTTATCACAGAGTAAGTTATATGTTTTGATTTGCTGGAAGTTGAAGTTGCATGTTATCTTGGACTCTTCTTTTCTTCTTTCTTTTCATGTGCCATGCATGTTCTTGCTTCGGGTGGTTATTATGGTTTTGCGGCAGGGTTATTACTGGGGTTATTTTGAATGTTCGGTGAGGGTTAGGGATCCTCCATGTGCTGCCGTAATTTGTTGATGGCTTGTAGGGAGTTGGATGAGAGTGTCTTCTGCTTCTTTACATGCATTTTCTTTATCCCTGGTTATTGATATTTCTTTGCAGCTGCTGTTTGTTCACCTGTTTATTGCGTATGTGTAATTAGGAATGTTGGAAGCCATGGATCTTTGTTTTACTCGTAAGGAAAATGGGGTATATATATAGGTTAATGATTAGCGAGTGATAACTGGCTTATTATGCTAAGTTCTTTTCTTATTCTGCTGGTTGTTAATTGCATCGTGCATGTTGAATATTCTAATGGATTATTGATAGTGTTATTATTGGATAATAATCATTGGCGTAAGGGCTGAGTTTTACGGTTTATGATTGATTATAGGACAAGGTGGTGAATTTGCTAGAACTGAATATTAAGATTATATTTTTGGTAATTGAATTATTGGGTGTATTGCGACGGAAAGGATTAGTGGGATACTGGGTTATTGGCATTGTTATTTTGGCTAGAACTTTTTGATGATAACGGTATATAGTCACTATGCTTATTTATTAATATAGTTATATTGATTTTAAGGAAAAATTATATGGTTGGATATTTTTACCACTACTTAATTAATAAGATTAGTATTTAAATTCTCTATTAAACTATAATTAAAATATGCTTTAACGAACCAATTTATTACTAATATGTTTTAGTAAAAGAGGACAACTATTAACTTAATATTATATATTATGAATTGTTTTAAGTTAATAGATCTTTAATTTAAATTAATTAATATGTGATTAATATAAAAAGTTATTGCATACTTTATTATGTAATCAATTTAAATTACTAGAGATTTTTAATTATTTAGTAGAATAATTTTATAGTGATTTAATTTATGATTTAAGATTATTATTACTACTATTTTAAATTATACTTATTATATGTTTTATTGAATCCTAA
>CANYBF010429970.1:0-11561 GCA_948192965.1 Dalechampia spathulata
TTCAAGCTACAAAACTCATGGTTTTGATACGCAAATCACGCGGATAGACTTAAAATAATACGGAAAAACGTGGAAATCATAAAAAATAAACAATACTTGGAAACATACGCGATCGCGTATGTTATTGAAATTAACATACGTGATCGTGCAAGATTATGTGCGATCGAGGCAAACAATGAGAAAATCACATACGCGGGCTTAAAACATAACACAGATCATTCGGCAATCAAAAGAAATCAAAATAACATTTTTAAAACACACGCGATCGCACATGTTATTGAAATTAACATACGCGATCGCACAAGATTATATGCGATCGCAAATGATATTGAGATGATCATACACGATCGCACATGTTCACGAAAAATAAAACATGCACAAAATATCAAAATATGAGAAAACCATACGTAAAACAGTAAATAAAATCAATTTTCAGTAGAATTATGCATGGATATCATGAAAAATACATAAAAATCATAAAAGCAATGGATTTACTAACCTCTCGTAGATTCTCCTTAGATCCAAGTGTAAGGGAAGAAAGAATAGCCTGATTCCAAGTTTTAGGGAATAAACTCGCTTAAGTCTAAGTGATTTTGTGGATTTTTTTAACCCTAATTGCTTAGAATTATCAAAAATTAGGTTAAGAAGAATTAATCCCGTTTTTAGTCTCTTGACGGCTAAGAAATCCCATAGGTCAAAAGTCCGAAACCCTAAAAGTGCCAACCCTCGTGCAGAATGAAGTTCCAAAGCTTTTAAAAAATCTGCCCTAGAGACATACGCGATCGCGTATCCTAACATATGCGGCGTGTCACAAACATACGCGATCGCGTATCTTTGTACATATGCGGCAGGTCCAGAAACATATGCGGCGTGTGACACCCCCAAAATGGGCCAGAATTGGCCCAGAACGGCCCAAAATGATCCGAATCAACCTGGAGTGGCCCAAGACCAACCCAAAATGGTCCTGAATCATCCCGGATTCGATCCAAGTCAAGACGGTCCAAAATTAGGGTGCGACACCTGACCCCTTACATGAGATATTAAGCAATCATGCAAATTTAGTGTTTATGTATGAGTGTGTAGATCTCAGGTTAAATAGTACCAAAGCATTATGTTCAAAGATAAGGAAATTATCAATAACTACATCAACAGCTGGTAAGTCATCCCTTTATCTTATACTATAGACTCTGGCTAGAGCCTCTACTGATTGGTTCATTGACCTCTAGCTACCACCTCAGCCTCCACTATCATGACCTCGGCCTATGCTTCTACCATGATCTCCACTCTCGGAAGTACCAAGAATGACTCTAGATATCAAGTTCTACTAGTATGACCCACCTTCAAACATAGTATGCATTGGCATAACTCGACGTATAGTGTAATCTCATCAAAAATTTCTCATATCACCATATCTATAATACAGATATGTACTGACTTTATAAGCGCTATAATGAGCATGGCCATAAATATGACAAGGGCTTGGTCCAACTCCTATACTAATATAGCCCGTAGTCCTTTCACTCTATGCTCGATAAGGTAAGGGTGGTTTAGATCCAATTGGTCGAGCTATAAAGGAGCCTCAAAACTTACCCCTCTTCTATTTGCTGAACAATGAATTAGCTCCCTTAAAGGGTCTCTAAAACTGTCTAGCTCTAGTACTCTCTTCTTCCTTGATAGTATGCTCTTGGTTTAATACATTAGCTATTAAAGTAAAAAACCCTCATAATTGAACCCCTGTACTAATGCTCTAATTTGAGGAGTCTGTCCCTATTCAAACCTCTTACATCTATCCTTGCCTGTGGTAAGAATGCTTATAGAATAATAAGCCCATCTAGTAAACTCCCATTCATAATCTGCAATGGACATGTTCCCTTATTTCAAGCTAAGGAACTCATGTAATTTTTGATCTATATACGCTAAAGGTATGTACTTCAATGTAAACTCCCTTTGAAAATCACCCCAGGTCAAAACCAGTAGATCAACTATACTCTGTGAAATAGTCTTCAACTATTCATAAGCATCATCTTGAAGTAAAGAGATAACATACTTAAATTTCACTGAATCAGGGCTGTCCAACTATTATAAAACCCTGTTAGTCCTTTCAAGCCATATCTTAGCAACATATGAATTAATTATCTCAGAAAAATTAGTAGCTCTATATGCTCTTAACTTCATAAAATCCTTCTTATGTACATCTCTAACTTCTACCAGAGGTGGATTTGGAACTGCTATAGTAACCTTTCCTTGTAAAGATCTAAGAAACTGAGTAAACTACATAGCTATAGGATCAATAGCAAATAAGGCTGGTTGCTTTGTTAGAGGTATACTCTCTCCCTATTCACCCCGTGCAACTAGTCCTTACCAGACCTCTACCCTCTCACTAGCCTCTGATGTGCCCTCTTGAGGGTTGAAGTTACCCCCACCTTCCTCCTCAACTATAACTACTTTATCTATCATAATGTTTAAACTATCAACACATACATAGATTATAACAGTTAGTAGCAATAAGGACTAATAATATTCCTATTATGCAACTCATTAACCTTAGGTAGTAATCACATAATGTAACAATCATAAGTTGAGCTAACCTTAGCTCTAATACCACTCAAATATGTCACACCCAAACTTAGTGTAACATACTCCCATAAAATAACTAAGTCTCCTAAGTAGGAAAATCATTAATTATCCTACAAGAGATCTGTATAATTTATTTTCGTATTTCAATTCATCTAGCTATATCAGATAATGTGTACCTATAATCCAGGAGTATCTATAAACATGAGTAATATCAATATACAATAGTATGAATCCATTATATCTTATATATGATATATCATGAATATGCCTTTATATATGAATGATTCATGACATGATTCATAATTGATGCTTTAATGATCATATGTAAGGATGACTATATGATATCATTCATAATACAAACTCATTAGATTAATACCATAAGCATTCAAGTGATAAATCATCATTTTAAGACCTTATGTGAGGTCATGAAGTAAATAACACAAACCTGCTACCACTTTACCCTTATCAATAATTAGAGGAGAATTTTGAGTCTCATCAGCTAAACCTATAATATTTCTAGGTTATATTCACTTAGTAAAGTCATTCACATATTAGACTTAATTTATCACCTTAAAGATTTCATATCCATTCATAACATGTAATCGTAATTCAACTTTGATTCATATTAAGCATATAAGCATAATATCATCCTATAACATTTCACGCTTTACAAGTAGGGGTCATATATGCCTTTTGGCCAATTTAGTTCTTTGAATCATAATATCATACATTTAGTGTATTTATACATCATTAACTTCTATTTGCATACATGGTTAGCCATTATCCATATTCATACCTTTACACATCCTTGCATTCAAGTACAAGTACATATACAAGTCATATATATGTATATTGGCATGTAACTTAAGAATTTAGAACATGTAAGCATATATAAGACTTATCATAGTCATGTGTAAATGTTGACCCGTGTACTACAACTTTGGGTTTTCTTTGATTCAGCTTGGTACAAGTCCCTGATGTAGATCCCAATTTATATACATGCCTTTTAGCCTCCCCTGAGTGCTTTAGACATGGAGAACATGTTACATTTTGCTTGTGGAAGGCAAAGCACATAACATGCATTTTATGATATGCAGAGCATATAGTACTACATGCTACACATGATCAGTGAAGATATGCATGGTGCGTGGCCTTTTTCCATGCAAATCTAATATGTTACATATGTCATCATGCATTTATGCCCTAAATGATGCTTGCTTGAAATATGGTGTACATTCCAATGCACTCATATTAGGTGAAACACATATATCATTTTTGCATCATGCTAGGCATATACTGCTACATGTTGCATATATAGCCTTTTTCTGGCCTATATGTTATGCATATACCACTATATGCTATGCATATCATGCATAATTTTTGAGAATTCCACATTGTTTATCAATTTCTTGTCAACCTATGACCTTCAACTATAAGTATATATCTTGTATTTATGAAAAAGAGCTTTAAAATTAATTAATTACACCCAAAATCTGCTAAATTGATTACTTATTTAATTAAATACTTAATTAAGTAATTAATCTAAGGTTAATGATTGATTAATCCTTTCTTAATCATATTTTGGAATCAAGTTAGAAGCTAGTCTTACTTTGGTGAGTGTAGAATGCTTATTCTTCTTCTCATTTTCTCTTGATTTCATTTTGGGTTTGTGATTTTTACTTTCTTTTTCATTGATTGGCTTCAATCATGAATGTCGCAGTAGCATTCATAGCTTTCTCATAGCTTGAATGATCTATCATAGTGATATATTTGCCTAAATTTATGATATGATTCATGTTTTTGTTTAATAATGTGTTTCTCTTCATTTTCTACATGATATATATTATGCACAACATACTATGTGCACCACACATAACCTATATGTGGCATACATCCCTCCATGTATGGTGCACATAGTTGCTATATTTTCTAGAAATTCAACTTTTTCATTCATTTTTTCACTTATTTTGGTTGTTTTTTGATGCCTATCGAAGTTTTCAATAACATTAATGGTTTCACGAGTAACCTTAATGATCTGAATTTATCATACATTGATCTTACAACATTAATTTTGTCTTCAAAATTAATTTTCAAGTTAAATGCATATTTAATTTTCTAATTCATTGCTATTGATGTGATTGTCCTAGATTAGAAGTGTTTGCCATCTCTAATTGACATTTGAATGATGTAGAGTCCTCCAATTCATTGTCCCATGATCAATTTCACTCATTTTACCATTAAATCATCTAATTTGCTTATTTTCTCAATTAATGTCATTTTAATTATGATTTATTTGTCACTTGACATGATTAGCTTGATTGGATATTGATTTATTTCTAAATGATGCCACTTGTGATTTTAGAAAAGTCCAACTATGATATTGATCAATTTTTCCAAAAATTGATTGCTTTCTTCATGATTTTCATGATTCGACTTATGTTTATTGTTGTATTTTTATGATTATTATCATTACATCCATTGGACTTTGGCCCATGGTTCATGCTTTCACATGGCATTGAATTGGTCATTTTAGTCCCAAATTTCATTTATTCCTCAACAATTATTTATTTATTTTGCATTTTCCATTTGTGCATTTTTAGCTTGTACTACCTAAGGCATTTTCTCAAGTGGAGATGTTGCTTAACATCTCAGATTTCTATATTATTGAAGATCCTTCGTAGTAAAATAGACTTCTATTCCCCTTTAGTTGTATGATTTATCCTTGATTCATTGTGTATCCCCTATCTTTCTCGATCCCTTTCTTTGGGCCATTATTAATTTTGATTCATACTGCTATGCTCATTTTATCATTTCTATATGATGTATGCTACGCCATGTCATGTCATTTCTCACATGTCATGCTTATGTCATGTCATCATTTCACATGTCATGCTTATGCAATGTCATCTTTCATATGTCATGCCTATGCCATGTCATTTCTCACATGTCATGCCCATGCCATGTCATTTCTCATATGTCATGCTTATGCCATATCATCTCATATGTCATGCTTATGTTATATCCTCTCACATGTCATGCCTATGCTATGTCATCTTTCATATGTCATGCCTATGCCATATCATTTTTCACATGTCATGTCTATGCCATGTCATCTCTCACATGTCATGCTTATGCCATGTCATCTTCAACATGTCATGCCTATGCCATGTCAACCTCTCATATGTCATGCTTATACCATGTCATCTCTCATATGCCATGCCTATGCCATGTCATCTTTCACATGCCATACTTATGCCATGTTTTCATTCACCATGATTACCATATCATATTTTCCATGCTATACCTATTGTGATTGCTCCCATACTATAATGTGTTGTGTACTTATTTCATGTTTATGAATGCTCGCTTGTCTAGGATAATTAACTTGACTAAAATGGTAAAATCAAACTTGAAACTCTAAGTGAATAGATCTTAACCACCCAAACCCATCTTTGAAGGGTTTAACTTAGCCCTCATGATAATGGATCGATTGAACTAAATCCAAAACCATCCAGTGGTGGCTCCATCTTATGACTCTTTTAAGTTTGTCTGATTTCTTGAGGCACCACTTGAGAGGATTGCATTTTTCTCCAAGTAGGCCCCCAGTCCCTGCATTATAAGCCTCTCTTTGAGTCACGGTGAGAGCCCCACTCACAGTAGTAACTTTGTTAGAGATCTATGGTGAAAGTGTGTTGGCATTGAAATCTTAGAGTTTCATATCAATTTTCTCACTCTAGTTAGGTTGGTTGTATTGCATATATGTACACAGTTTGCATATGCACACCATCATTTGTTCAGTATCAAACCAATGATTATGGGTGAGTGAGTACCTTATACTCCATTCAACTTCTTGGGAAAGTGAATGCCTTCACCACTCATTATCTTGTATTGTTGATCGTTGATGATTCCTAGTGGTTAAATGCTAGGTATAGTCCTACATTGATGATTCCATTCAATTGGATAGGTTTTGGATAATATAGCAGGTGACCTTAGCCTGTCCTCACCAGACTAAAGCCCATATAGCTAACCATAGCAACATTCCAAAATTAAGACCCTTTATTCGCATGCTATGTGAATCTATACCCTATCATATCAATGGATTTACCTAAATCCGGCCTATTTTCCCACCTCATATTGCTCTGCTAAGAATTAGAATCCTCTCATGATTTTATAATGCTTGCATAACCTCATGCCTATTTCATTTGTATTATCTTATCATAACAATATCATCATGTTGCATTACTTTACTAAGAGTCAAAATCATCTCATGATTCTATGATGGTTGTACAATCTCATGCTTATTCAATTAGCATTTTCTTATCATAACAATATGATCATGCTAAAATATTATCAGATTTTTACTGTAATCCCTTATATGATTAGGCAACAATCATTATTTTAATTTCCTCACATGTTGAGAGTATCACGCCTTGAGTTTCCAGTGTAACTCCAAGCTAGTACTCCACTTAGGAGATTTTTGACCAACCAATCTTTATGGAAGTATAAAGGTGGAAGGGAGTACTACTGTATGCTGCGTGTTCATTGTCCCTTTTCATGTTTTTTATCCAACATGCATACATGCATGCTCATGCATGATTTTCATTAATTGCTTTCTCTTTCAACAATAACGATGGATGTTTTCTAGCATAGGTCATGCATACATCCTATGTATCACATCACATGCATCATATGCAATCACATACACATACACATGCATCCATGCTAACTCTCCCTATCATTGTAGACCATGTCAAACTCACATCTTGCTAAGAATATTACTTCTCAATATGACACATTCTACTCTGTGTTAGATGATGCCTTATTTATCACTATTTAGTAACTTATTAATTAGTCTATAGCTAAGCTCTTATCCAATGACTTTAAGAGTCTCTTGTAGCATAGATCATGGAAGCTCTTAGTATTGGAGACTTTATCACCTCGCCAGCTCTTGTAAAGGATAAGAGGAAAGCAATCCATCTATATGACACCAAGACAGATGATGAGGTTGAACTACATATGCATGATGTTTGTAATTCTAAGACTTCTACCTTAGAATAGAAGATAAAACAACTACAATCTATCATGAAGACCAAGGGATGGGGTCACATCTAGATTTTGATGAGTTATTGGTTTGGACTATCAAGGAGCTACCTACTAATTTCAAGCTCCTGGATATTCCCAAGTACAATGGGGTTAGGGATCCAAAGAATCATCTTAAGAGTTATACAATGATGATGAGCAGATAGTTTAACTATTCTTCATCTTACTGGAGGAGCCAATGTTGGCTTGGTATCATAATCTCAACAAGGCAGCCACAATCAAGTGGAAGCCTTTTGTACTACATTCTATAAGTAGTACAAGTTCAAGTCCTGCCATCACTTTGCTCGATCTAGAGATGGTTAGGTAGAAAGCTAATGAGTCTTTCATAGACTACTTTAACCAGTAGATGGATAAGGCTATGTTGGTTAAATAGAAGCCATTTGAGTTTGATATGATCAACAAGCTTATTATAGGGTCATATCCATTGTACTAGGATAAGCTGAGGTATTAGACTTTTCATACCTTTGATACCCTTGAGGACATCTGCCCAATCGGTTAATGGATTGAGAAGACCAAGAGTTTGAAGAAGGATTCTTCCTTCATCAAATTTAAAACGACCATATAAACCCAAACACAACATAAATCCCACTACATAAATGCCTTACAATCACTAAATCCTATACTCCAAAACATTACCTAGTCCCAGAGGTACTCAAATCTTGGGATGCCACTTTCTAAGATCTTTAGGCATCTTCTCAAAGCAAAACTTATTAAGCCACTTGAACTAAACTTTGAAACACCACCCCCAACCTCAGTAGACACCAAAGCATATTGCCATTACCACAAGCATCATGGCCATAACATTGATGACTGCTGCTCCCTCAAGTGAGTCATCCTTAAAAGATCCTAAGAAATCCAAACCCTCTACTAAAATAAACCTGTTGCTTAACTACTACAAAGCTAACTATACATACATGATCAAATCAGGGTTGTCAAAATCCCTGGTTCTTAACTCCGCTTCCCTTAACAGTAAAAAGCTTGCCCAAATACCAGGTATTAGCTTTTGACCCCATGATGGGTTTGATTTTAGAAATATTAATATATGGTATGACAGTTCAAAGGAGGCATCTGCAGCCACTTAGGGTACCTCCAAGTCTAAATCAGCCAAGGTTGAGAAGTCAAAGAAAGGTGAGTTCACCGAGACTCCCAAGGTAGCAAATCCAGTACTCAAGGCCCCTAAGCAATACAAGGGGTTGGGTACTAACAAGATGTCCTCTTGAGTCCATAACATGACTCAAAGTGGTAAGGTGTTCACTCCTTCTAATCTCGGGAAGAAGTTAGATGCTTGGAAGAAGTTTATAGAGGGTAGACCTATTATGGATGAGGTAGTCCAAGTAGAGTTCTAACTCTATAACCTACTGATAAGGGTAAAGAGGTTGCTTAGCCTAAGAATGTAGTCATCAAGTAGTTGAAGAAGATGTAAGCTAACATTAGTATTTAGGACTTGCTATTATCTTCCTAACAGCATTGACGGGCCATTTCCTTTTTTATGATGTGGACTCCATTGCCCATCAATGCTCCTTTAAGAGTTTTTATTTTCTTTCTTCACATGGAGTCCATTTCCTTCTCTTATCTTCTGTCAAATTGTCTCCCCATTTAACTCAATAATTTTAGGTCCACGACGGTGGAGTTAGGGTCTATGATCATGGACTTGTCTAGTAGCTTTCATTTCAGGCTTTGAGTTGAAGTCCACAATCATGGAGTTGAAGTCCACAATCATGGAAAAATCCAGTACATTTTGGGCAATTCTTCATGAACTCCACGATTGGGCTACTAGCGTTGTTCTTGCCACCAAGGCCAGTTTTGGGCACCCTTGATGACAGTGGAACAATTAGCTCTTTGCCTTTTGGCCTTTTATTTCAATTTCTATTTTATTTCCTTAGTCATTTCCTCCACTTATTATAAATCATCATATTTGCATCTTAGCATTTTTCATAAATTTATGCTCTATTATCTAGTGCACCTATAGAAGGATCAATCTTATTGTCTAAGGTAAATATTTATACCTACTCATGCCTAGTGAATTTCTAAGTTTTTTTAAAAAACTAATCCAATCGGGGTGATTTCAAGTTAATACATGCTCAATTCCAAGAAAGTGTTCATGCCATATTCAAGCAATCACAATTCAAAACATTCATGCAGTCATGCAACAGACTTCAACCACGCAAGCAAGCATTTACTAAAATAGCAATTCAAATCATAATAGACAATAATAAAGTTAGCAAAAACACATACAACAAATACACAACAAACATTCCCATACTTAGAGAACATAGTGTCCTTAATGTGCGAAAAACATAGAAAAACAAACAAAAACATACACATAAAAGATAAGATGGTCAAGAGTCAAATGCCTGTAGGAGGTGGAGATGAAGGCGGAGATGAGTGGGGGAGGGAACAGTAATGCCAGAGAGCTCAAAGAATTTAAGCAGCTTCCTCCTCTGGTAGCGTTGCTCTCTGCAGATATCCAGAACAGTATCCTCAACTCTTACAAGGCGAGCATCATTCTCTGCATTTCCTTGCTCCAGCCACAGTAGAATGGCCTCAATGTTGTTGTCCAGTTGGACAGGTGCAGTTGGGTCTTGCTGTTGTTGTTGCTGCTCGCTTTCCTCCTGATGCGGTGCCTCTATACCTATTTGTTCTTCTAGAATGGTGGCACCTTCTGCATCACTTTTTTGGTTGTCCTCCTCTTCTTCCTCCTTTATGTCGAGGCATCTCTGTTTGACGCCCTTCCGGTCACTGTAGGCAAGGAATTGAGTGCCCTTGGCATCTATGATACCTGCATCATATAAATACCTAGCCGAAAACTTGTCTAATGGCATCATGGTTAGGTCATCAAAGTCCAGATTAAAACAATGAGCAATGGTAGTAAGAATGTGGCCTAGACCTAATTTCCAGCTCGTAGGTCGAGCCATCTTCATGAACCCTGTCATGATGTGAAAGGTTATGCAGAAATCATGACCATTGAGTGTGCACCATAGGGGAAAGAGTTCTTATGTGGACACCTTATTGGTTTCTGTCTTGGCAAAGATAGAAATAGCTAAGTACTTGTGTAGCAGGATCAATGTGAGGTCCCTAATCAGCAAATTGGGGGCATTTCTAGTGTTAAAAGGTAAGGCATCCCCTATGAGCTCAGACCAAAAGGTCTTAGGTTTGAAGTCCGTGTGGGTGGAAGCAAAACCACACTAGGGCAACTCAGTGGCCTCCTCTATCAAGTCATATGTAATTTCTATTGGCCTACCCCTAAGTCTAAATTAAATTCTACTAATTTTATTGCCCAAAAAGTCACATATTGTGTAGAATTCATGCACAAGCTCTTTGTACACAAGGTGTTCTTCTCTAATGAAATTGCTCCAACCTAGTTTTAAAGCCAAGGAGTTGAGTAGCTCATGCACTCCTAGTTTCCCAAGCAAATTCCAATCATAATAGCAAGGAAGGATAATTTGCTTCTTGCACACCTTTTGGTATTTCCTACCTTCCTTGATTGTGAAAATAGGAAAGGATACCCCAAATTGATTGGATATATCAATGGTTATAGATGTTTTTGGGGCCTTTCACTTGTCCTTGGATCGCTTGGCAAGGTACTTGACTCGCTTTGACATTGCTGCAAAAGGATAGAGAAGCGAATGAGTTAAGTAGTAAACAAAAAGTTCAAAATTGGGTCATTTAACTGACTCCACGATCGTGGAGTTCCAATTTTTGGCTTTTCCTTCATTCAAACGTGGCTTAATCCTATTTCAAATAATCTTGCAAAATAATCAAAAATGACATACACAACATGCAACACATCCTAAATCTATTCTTCTTCAACCCTTAATCTCATAAAAAACAAAGCAAATAAGAAAACCCAAACTTGTAATCAAAATGAAATCAAGAAACCTCAA
>CANYBF010430187.1:0-15942 GCA_948192965.1 Dalechampia spathulata
TTGGATTTAATCAAAATTCCTCCTACACCACCAAAGGCACAGTTTTTGTTAAAGCTTCAACTTCAAAACAACCCTCAAATGATTTAAAAGGAAAGAGTGTTCATCCTCAACATAAAACTCATAGAACACATAGGAAAGTAAACAATGTGCATCATTGTTCATGTTCATGCTCACATAATTACTCACATGCATCAAAAAGGAAACTTATGCATAATCATTCTAGATTTAGAAATGTGGTATGTCATTATTGTAACAAGTAAGTTTTAAGCTTGTTTTCTCATTTGCTCTTTGTGTATTATTGTAATCATTGTGGGGTTGGTGTGAGATTAATTCATTGGGGATTAATTGTGTATTTGAGTTGTTTGTAAGGATTGAAATTGTAAAGGTTAGAGTGTAAACCTTGAAAACACTGGGGATTGGATTCATTGGTGAATCCTTTATTATAATTGATTGAGATTTTAGTGGAACCCTAAGTTGAAACTTAGGAGAAAGTGGACGTAGGCAAGAGTTAACCGAACCACTATAAATCGCACGTGTTGCCAGCACTTCCTGGGATTTCATAAATCATATTAACGTGCAATGTATGTTTTGAAACTTTAATTTGCTATAAGTTTCACGAGATCATTTATACCACTATTGTTTCTAAGAAAATTAAAGAGTTTTCAATTTCGAGAATTGAGTTATTTGATATATGATGATAGATTCGTGAGTTGTTTGATAAATATCAATATAACTTAAAGTAAGATCAAATTTTATAGAAATAATAATTTTTCTTAAAAAATAATAATTTTTTATATTAAACTTAAAGTAAGTTCATTTATAATATAATAAATGCATGTTAAATATTAAAAAGTGTTATTTTCATAAAATATTTATAAAAATGAATTATTTTATAATTTTTAAAAAGTCTACATTTTTATTAAAACAATTTCCCTTGTTAACATTTTTCAAAACTTTTACTTTCAATTTAAATTTCTATTATTTAAAATTATGTAATTATTAATATATCTTTTTAATTTATTTTTTGTTATATTATTTTTTTATTTTATTTTGAAATTTTTTTCCTTCTTATTTTTTCTTTTCTATCCATCATCATCATTATACTAATATGTGATATATGCTAGTAGATAAATATATATAGTAATAAATATTTATTTATATATATTTTTCTTGAAATAAAATTATATAAATAATAATAAATATAATAAAAAAAATAATCAAATGATACAATAAATAATTAAAAAATTTAATGATAAATTCAAATAATAAGAGAAATGAGTTTTTAACAAATGATGATATGAAAATTATAAAATTAAATTTTTATAGTTTAATGTTTTTTATAAAGCTAAAATATATTTAAAATTATAAAAAATATTATTAACAATAATTAATAATATTTAAAAATCAATTTATTTAAAAGAGATATTTACAAAAATAGATCACTTTTTATTTATTCTCGTAAATGCTCAGCTTTTTTTGAAAAACATCAAAACTAAACTTTTTTTATTCAAAAGTACAATTATCCTTTTTTTCTTTATCCTTTTTTTGTAGTTGGGGTAGGGCTTTTGCTACAACCTAGAGCGAAGCTTGCCATAGACGCACGAGGAGCCCGTTTGGAGTGAAAATGTGATCTTCTCGAAGGGCTACCTCGAGGAATGATACGGACTCAAAATAGTGGCAAGTTTGGAGTCAACACCGAATGATTCCGAATTTGGTTCAACTCACCCATATCATAAGTGCTAAGTTAAACCCTTCAGAGATGGGTTGGGTGGTGAAGATCTATTTTCTTCAAGTTTGCAATTTTGATTTTACCATTTTAGTTTGATTAATTATCCTAGGCAGGCGATTAAGCAAGAGTGTAAAAGTACAATGCAACACGACATGTTATAATAATAAGCATAGCATAACATAAAATGATAAAGTACAACATGACATATAGGGTTATATGACATAAGTATGACATAATATAACATATGTATGATATGTGAAGTGATAACATAGTATACGTATGACATGACATTTGTATGATATGACATAGTGACATGGCATATACATGACATGGCATAATGATGTATGTATGATGTAGCATGTGAATGATATGGTATAGTGGCATATGACATGGTATGTGATATGGCATGTGATATGGTATAGTGGCATATGACATGACATAGTTATGTGTGATGTGGCATATGACATGGCATGGTATAGTGGTGTAGTATGTGATATGGCATATGGCATGGCATGATATAGTATATATTTTAGCAAAGCTAATAAATACATCCATAAAATGGCATGTGACATGATATGGTATAGTGGCATATGACATAGCATAGTTGTGTATGATATGGCATATGACATAGCATGGGATAGTGGTGTAATATGTGATATGGCATATGACATGCATGATATAGTATATATTTTAGTAAATATAATAAACTTATTCATAAAATAAACTTAATAATGGTTGATGAAAGGGATAGTAGAGATAAGAGGATACATGTTGGCACAGTTTTTATTTATTGACCCGTTTGGGCATAGAGATCTGATGATTGATCTAGTGATAGACTAGATGGAGCAGGGTCAAATTCCTTTTTCGATGATCATGGTAGAGACAATCCTTACGCTAGACAGAGTGAGATAAGGTCAGTCTGAACCCTTAATGGTAGTTTGCTTCTTCTGTAGGTATGGGTTCTAAGTTGCCTCTACAAGTTTTAACTTAGAATAATTGTATTTTATCCTAATTTTTGTATGAGTCACCTCTTGTGAGGTTTTCAGCTCATTAGGCTATTTTATTTTACTTTAGAGCCTAATTTTTACCTCAACTACCCCCTTGGATATTTAGTTCAGTAGGTTGCTTTAACTTTTGCTTGAGCAGTCTTTTGTAAGGTTTTCAACTTAATGAGCTTTTATTTTTATTTTTTATTTTTTTTATAGATTTAGCTTCAAAAGAAGCTGAGGATCCTGATACCATCGATAAGTGATTCATAAAGATATGCACCTCATAGTCATATTAGAATAGGCTACAATTTTAGTGAGATAAAGGTGTTGACATTTGATGGTTGAGTCAAGTGGATAGGGGCTATCCTTAAGAGTAAGGTTAGATGAACCTATCCTTGGTGGTACATCCAGTACATGATGGTGATGATGTATATAGACTGTATTCTATTAGTAGGATTTAGACGTTGTACCCATTATAGTCCTGCCAGAGTCTATCATCAATATGGCCACAGCCAGACTATCATTCAATCGCTGTTGGAATTTGAGGGAGGGCAATTGTTGTCTTACATCTTGGAGCATATAAAGAGGACATAGCCTCACCACAGGTTCATGTTGGTAGAAACCATTGGAGTTAGATCTATTATAAATGATGAGTATAAGCTATAAGTGTTATGCCATACTTATATTTCTTTATTACATGAGTTATTAGGCAACAAAACAACACTTTATGTTTGAAACTTGCATTACTTATATCTAAGTTTATGAACATGTGTTCCATTTGTATTACTAAAATTAAAGCATTAGCATGAGAAATGTCAAAACCAGCATAGAAGTTCCAATATGCATCACACTTAACCCCTATCATTGACTAGTCCCATGCAAGATTTTCTGATTAATTATTTTAATGCTCTCCTTTTACTTTTAAGAGCTCTCATTTTTACATGAGTCATCCAAGTGGATTTTCAACTCATCAAGTAATCATTTTTATTTTTACCTTAAATTTTACATAAACTACCTATGCAATTTTTTAGCTCACTAGACTTTTACTTTTATTTTTATTTTTTCTCTTTTTGCCCTTTGCTAGAGATAAAGTACTTCTTTAACTAATCAAGGTTGATAAGTTTAAAGAACTCATTATCCTCCAAGTCTAAAATACGGATAGTGCCCTTAAACAAAATCTTCTTAACCAGAAATGGGCCCTCCTAGTTTATTTTAAACTTCCCACGCGGGTCACGAATAACTAGTTTGGCTTGCTTTAAAACCATATCACCTTCTCGTATAGTAATAACCCTGACTTTCTTATTGAATGCATTTTCCATTTTCTTGTATAACTATAGATGATAGAGAGCCTTCAATTGCTTCTCATCAATAGCAACCAACTACTCATATATGTTCCTCTTCCATTTAATTTTTGGTAACTGAGCTTCCAGGATAACCCAAAGTGACTTTAACTCCACTTTAATTGGTAATACGACTTCTATCCTATATATCAAAGAATATGGGGTGGTACCCGTAGGACTCCTTGCAGTGGTTCTATAACCCTATTAAGTAAATGGTAACTGCTCGTACCACTCCTGATAAATCTACACTATCTTGGCTAAAATCTTCTTAATCATCTTATTGACCGCTTTAGCTGCCCCATCAGCTTGAGGATGATATAGAGAGGATTGATGGTGCTCGGTCTCATATCTCTCCAATTAGTCAATCATTTAGCCCTAGAACTATACACCATTATCAAATACTAAGTGATGTGGCATCTCATATCGGTATATAAGATTCTTCTCTATAAACTTGGTAACCTGCTCCTAGTTTGTTATAGGATTCTACCCCCATCTACTTAGAGAAGTAGTCAATGGCCACTCAAATGTACTGATGCCTATTGGAAGCATTAGGATGGATCTCACCCAAAATGTCATTTCTCACTCAAACAATGAGATATATAACCCGTAAGCACCAGTGTGTACTGTCTATATAACTGTCTCGATCTCCTTCCTTGATATACACTAAAGTTGTAGTTGTTAACCATTCTTTTATAAAGAATACCCTAATACCACGTAAAGTTGGTTGTTAGCCTCCATAAAGCTAGCTTGTTAGTCTTATTAGCTTCTTCCGGATAGACACTGGTTCTTAAAAAATTCATGATATCAACATACCACAAGGTCTCATCTTGGTGATCTAGCATCATAACCCGCTCACCCTCATAGCAAGGAATCCTTAACTGCTCAATAAACAAAGGTTAGATTTAATATTGCGATCATTCATATATGAAAGCTAGTGTAGCCAAAGCATCAGCCATCTAATTCTCATCACGTGAGGTGTGAATGAATTTACATGAGTTTAATTTATAAATCATGAGTTCATGTACCCAACATAAGGCTTGAGTTGTTCTTCTTTGACATCTCACTCAGCTATGGACTGATGAATGATAAGCATCAAATCACCAAACACTTCTATTACCTAGACTCTAATCATCAATAGTACTTTGAGCCCAATTAATTTATATTTAGACATACTTCATATTCAGCCATGTTGTTAATGATTGGGAAGCTCAACTACTTCAAGAGAGCATGATTAATTTACCTTCAAGAGTGATTAGTATAACCCCTATGCATGCACCTCTTTTGTTGATTGTATAATCAAAGTGCAACTACCAATTCTAGATGTCAACTGTCCCCAAGTACTTATCTAGAAAGTCCACTTTAAAAGTTTTAAAATCATCCATCGATTTGGATGCTAAGAATTCAATAATTGCTCTACCTTTGATCACTTTCTTAATCGTCACTTTCTTAATCATGTACTACACATTAAATTCTAATAAAGGATCAGCCACCTAGAAAGCTTCTCCACTAGAGAAGGAGCTTCGTATAAGTACTTCATAGGATTAACCTTGGAGATCGCCTAAACTTGGTATGATTGGAAGTAGTGTCTGAGCTTCTTAGTGACCTAAACCATAGCCATGCATAGCTTGTTTACAATGTTATATTTGCATTCTGTTGGCAACAACATCTTACTCAAATAGTAAATGACATGCTTAACTCTAGCTTTGTTCTCCTGAGCAATCATAGCACCCACTGACCCCTTTTACAAGGCTAGATAAAGCAACAATGGTTTTCTCAGCTGAGGTGGCTGCAGAATCAACAGGTTAGAGAGATAATGCTTTGCTCTCTCAAATGTGAACTAATAGTTCTTATCCTGAACCAAAGGTTGGTTCTCTCTCAAAAGCTTGAAGATCAACTCATATATGGTAATAAGCTTAGCAATGAACCTGCTGATATACTAAAGCTATCCCAGAAATTCCCTAACTTTAGTCTTAGTTTTAAGAATAGGCATTTCACATACTGACTTCACCTTGTTGGGATTTACCTCAATGCCCCTCTGACTAACTACATAATCTAACAACTTACCGAATGTTACCCCAAATGTAAACTTCTTTGAATTCAGCCTAAGCCCGTACTTCTCAATCCGTATGAGAAACCTGTCAAGAGCAATAAGATGTTCACCTATGGTGGGAGACTTAACCATCATGTCATCCATGTAAACCTCAACCTCTTTATGGATTAGATCATGCAACAAGGTTGTTATGTCCCTCTAATAAGTAACACCTACATTCTTCAGACCGAAGGACATAAACTTGTAGCAATAGGTTCCTTATTCTGTGATGAAAGCTATCTTCACCTTATCCATAGTTGTCATAAGAATCTAATTGTACCCAAAAAACTCACTAGCAAATGAATACATAGTACTAGCAGTTGTGTTATCGACTAGCACGTCAATGTAGGGTAAAGGAAAGTCATCCTTTGGGCATGCTTTATTTAGATCATTGTAGTCCACACAAACCCAGACCCTGACCCTACCATCTTTTTTAGAACATGGAACAATATTAACCAACCATTCAGAATAGTTGACCATCTTAAGGATTATGGTATCCAATTGCTTTTAGACATCCTCCTTAACCTTCTGAGCCTATTCTAGTCAGAGCCGATGTAGCTTCTGTTTAACTAGATTAAACTTAAGCTTGATGGAAATTCTGTGCTCCATAATAGTTCTGTCAATACTTGGCATATCTTCATAGCCTAGAGCAAAGACTTTCAAATATTATTTTAAGACTTTGATGATTTTTATTCTCTCTTCAGAGGTCAAGTTTGATGCAATCTAAAGGAGCTAAGGTTTTTCTTTTATGCTAATGTTAATAGTTTCTATAGATGATATTTTAGTGTTAAATATGCTCATATAATGCTTATGTTCATGCATTATGCTATCAAAATATACATTGTAAACATAAGCAAAATTATTCTTTATTGAATTATAATTGGAAAGGATTATATCATCATTGAATAATATTGAAATAGGGATATTATCTACTCAAACAATGATGTTCTTGTAAACCTTTGGAAGCAGCATACCTCCCATGTCCAAACTTTGTAGCTTAGCCTCTAGTGTAGCGACTATAGTAGGTCTTGGCTCAAAGTGACCGGTCATGAGGTCAACAACATCCCCAAAGATTTATAGGTCATTATCAAGGTCGATGTTAGAAGAAGTAGCAACCTTCCCTAGTGTTGTCAATGCTAATAAGTTACAGACATCATCAAAGATAGTGAATTATTGATCAATGGTGTCATTTAAGTTAAGCAACTTGGGGGTTTGATCATGTTATGTCTCTCCTTAGGTAAATATGACCATCTTATATTCTTTCAGCTTATCTAAGAAGTAGAGGTCAAATCCTATGCAGTATCACTTCTCCTACATGATTGTGGGGATGTTGAACTCAATTGGACCCTGCTAATATCAACCTAAACCCTTACTAGACATAAAGTTCATGGTATACAATATCTTCTCCATAACGAGACTCAATTGGTATAAGTATAATTCAGGTTCTTTGATGGTAGCCATCTAAAAACTAGTCATGAAAGAGACATCCTACCTGATGCAGGCTAAGCAACCTTATCATTAGCAGTAATAGTAACCACATTCTCATCATATAGAAACTTGATCTTTCTAATGCAAGGTAGATGGTACACCTCCCAATGAATGAAACCATGACTGGTCTAGTAATAAGACAAAGGATACTGAAATGTCTAGCACTGTGAAGTCAACCACTAATTCAATTAGCTTGACTATCATAGTAGCAGTGAAGGTGCCGGTAACCTCCCGCTTGGACTTATTATATACCCTGATGATAGTCTTATATGACTTTAGGTCTAAAGGTTGAACTCTAAGTTTGGGTAACACATTGAGTGGACAGACATTGATACCAAAACCATCATCCATCATAATATAAAAGAATAGTAAAGTTCATGATCTGCATCTTGATAAAGAGTGCCTTGTTGTGACGGATACCCTCGATCAATAAATTTGCATCAGAAAAGGTGATCATGTTGCTTTTCAGCTCCCAATTAACTGGTTGGTTCTTCATGCTAAAAGCAGAGGTAGATAGGAAAATCCTCATGCTAAAAAGTGCTTCAATGATGGTCCATCAATGTTGTTGGAAAGATATTACCAAGTCCCAGATGTTGATATTTGCCTAAGTCTTCTTTAATTGCTTGATCAAGACATTCCTAGGTTGAACAACCTCTTTACCCTTATCAGCAGGTTGCAAAGCTAAAGCACTGCTAAGACCATATTCATTCTCAATAGGTCTAGCCTCAACCAACTTCTTTGAAGTGTCCGGCTTCTTCCCCAGATTGGGAGGAGTGAATACCTAGCCGCTTCAGGTCATATTGTGGACCTTAGAGGATATCTTATTGGCACCCAATCTCTTTTGCTACTTAGAGGACTTGGATACCAATTTGGCAGCTTTAGAAGTATTGGCCTACTCACCTTTCTTCAATTTTTGAACCTTTATCAATTTAGAGTTAGATTTAGCAACTGTTAACTCATCTTCTAAGGTATCATACTAGATGTTGATAGCATCAATATCAAACCTATCATCGGATCGAAAACTAATAACAGGAGCTGAGCAACCTCCTAACTATTGAGAGAAGAGAAAGAGCTAAGCATCAAGGATTCTAGGAGCCTTTATTAGATCATATAGGTATGGTTGGCTTTATGATAGTTTGGTAGTAAGTTTTTCTTGGTGGAGGGCTTGAATTTATCATGATCCTCAAGTTCACCCGAATCAATGAGATCCTGAATGATACACTTGAGAGAGTAGCAATCATTAGTGTTATAGCCATCATATTAGTGGTAATAATAATAGGTTTTGATGTTTACTGAGGTTAAGGACGGTGTTTGAAAATTTAGCTCAAGAGGTTTGATGAGCTTGATTTTTTGGAGATGTCCAAAAACCTTAGAAAGTGGCATCCTAAAATTCGAGTATCTCTGGGTTTGGGTAGTGTTTTAGAGTATGGGGTTTGGTGTTTGTACGGTATTGATGTAGTGTGATCTATGTTATGTTTGGGTGTAGGTAGAGGTCTTAGGTTTGATGAAGGAAGACTCCCTCTTCTTCAGCCCCTCGGTTTGCTCAATCCTTTAGTCGACTAAGTAGATATCCTCAAATGTATGGAATGTTTGGTACTTTAGCTTATCCTAGTAGAGTGTCAGTGACCCCATGATAAGCTTGTTGATCATATCAGACTTTGATGACTTCTATCTAACCAATGCAATCTTATCCATCCACCAACTAAAGTAGTCCATGAAAGACTTGTTGGCCTTCTATTTAACCATCTCTAAGTCCATTAATGTGACATTAAAGTAGGACTTGAACCCATATTGCTTATAGAATGCAATACAAAGAGGCTTCCACTTAATCATGGTCACTTTGTTAAGAATATGGTACTAGGCTAGTGTTGGTCTCTCCAATTAGATGAAAAAGAATTGGACTATCTGATCATCTGATAAGTCAGTAGTGTTCATCATCATGGTATAAGTCTTGAGGTGGTTCTTCGGATCCTCAACTTTGTTATTACTTAGGAACATCTGGTAGTTTGAACTTGACATATAATCATCTGATAGTCTATACAAAGAACTTATTAAAGACTAAAATCAGAGCCCATATCCTTTATCTTCATGATAGATTATAGTTGTTCTATCTTTTATTCTAATGTAGAAGTTTCAGACTTATGAATGTCATGCATATGGAGTGACATATTATCATCCGTCTTAGCATCATACAGATTGACCATCTTCCCCTTCTCCTTGATAGGGGCTGGTGGAGTGATAAATTCCCTAGGACTGAGAGCGTCCCAAATCTATTGTTGCAAGAGAGCTTTAAAGCCATTGGATAAAAGCTTGACCATTGACTGGTCAATAAGCTGCTAGACTATGACAAGTAATGTGTCATTGAGTATAGTGGTGACAACCTTGGATAGGGAAGTAAGATCTTTGGCAGACTGTGGTTCTGACATGTTTCTACACATGACAAAGAAGATTATCATGGATACACATGTATGCATATATGTTTGCATGTAATGCATGTGATGCATCATGTAAGATGTATGCATGGCCTATGTTAGGAAACATCTGACATTATGGCTGTAAATTTATTAGAGAAAATTTCTTGAGTATGCACGTATACGTATTGAACAAAAAATATGAAAATGGTTTGTGAACATGTAACATGCAACAACACTCTCTACCACCCTTATATCTCTATGAAGATTGGTTAGTCCAAATATCTCCTAGGTGAGATATTAGCCCAGAGTTATACTGAAAACTCGAGGCATGATACTCTTAATATATGAAGCAAGCAAAAAGGGTGATCATTGTCTAATCATATTAGGGATTATAGCAAAATCTAAGAGCATTTTGGCATGATCATAGTGCTATGACAAGAGAATTCCAAGAGGATGAGACATAAGGTTATGTAACTATCATAGAATCATGAAAGGATTCTAACTCTTAGCATAGCAATATGAGGTAGGAAAATATATTAGATTTAGACAAATCCACTGACATGATAAGACATGGATCCACATAGCATGCAATCAAAGAATCCTAGTTTTAGAATATTGCTATGGTTAGCTATAAGGGCTTTAGTATGGTAAGAACAAGCTAAGGTCCCCCGCCACGTTGTCAACAACCTATCCAACTTAATGGAATCATTGATATATGATTATACCTAATGTCTATCCATTCAAGGAATCATCGATAGTCAACAGTACAAGATAACAAATGGTGAAACTAAATTTGCTTTCTTGAGAAGTCAAATAAGTCTAAGGTACTCACTCACCCATAATCACCAATTCAACTCAAAATAAAAGGTGGTGTATGTAGACATAAACTATGTACATGATATGTAATACAATTAATCCAGCTAAGATGGGAAATTTGATATGGAAACTCTTAGATTTCAATGTCACCACTCTTTTGCTATATGTCTTTAGTGCAATTATCACTATGAATTGGGCTTTTGCCATGACCTAGAGTAAAGTTTACAACAGACAGCATCAGGGCCCGCTTGAAGTGAAAGTGTAGTCTTCTCGAGGGGCTATCTTGAGGAATGATACAGACTCAAAAAAGTTACAAGTTTGGAGTCACCATCGGATGGTTCTAGATTTGGTTCAACTAACCCATAGCATGAATGCTAAGTTAAGCCCTTCAAAGATGGGTTCAGGTGATGAAGTTCATAGTATATATATAACATAGCATTTGTATGACATGTCATAGTGATATAACATATGCATGACATGACATAGTGATGTGTGTATGATGTGGCATGTGACATGGCATGACATAATGGCATATGGTATGGCGTGTGATATAACATAGTTGTGTATGATGTGGCATAGGACATGACATGACATAGTGGTGTGGTGTGTGATATGGCATATGACATGACATGATATGGCATAGCATATATTCTAGTAAATATAATAAACACATCCATAAAATAAACTTAATAATGGTTAGTGAAAGGGATAATAGAGATAAGGGGGATACATAGGGAATAAAACTAAAAAAATACATCTTGGAGAAATAACAAAATAAAAGCCTATTCTATTATATAAGATCTTCAGGAATACAAAATCTGAGATGTGTAATAACATCTCCTCCACTTAAGGAAGCATCCTCGGGTAGCACAAGCCCTAATATATGAATATGAAAAGTGTCAAAAAAAATGAAAAATTTTCAAAAAAGGAAAGTATCAAATATGGAAAGTGTCAAATATGAAAAGTGTCAAATATGGAAAGTACCAAATATGGAAAAGTGTCAAATATGGAAAGTACCAAATATGGAAAGTTTCCAGAAAAAGGAATGTCGAGATATTTTAACCAATTAACTGTCATATGTAAACATGAATCAATGATCAATCCTTAAAATGTGTTAGCATATTCATGCACATATGGAAATAAACACAGGTACAATTATGAAAATAATCTATTTTTGGTAAAAATCAATCATACCATAATTGAAACATTCTAAGATCCTTTCATAATATCACTTAGAATTTTATCAACATTTAATTAGGATTTATGATAACAATAAACACAAAATCAATTAAAAATGGTATTTAATTGAAAAATAAGATAAGTTATATATTTAATGGTAAAATTAACTAAGTTTGATAATAAAAATCTAAAATTGAAAACTCTAATATCCTTAGCATAAATTAGAGTATGGATTTCAACACTTGATTGGATTTCAATCATGTTAAAATATCGATTATTCAATTTCTACAAACCATTTAAGGTATTAGTAAACCCTAAATGTCATTGTAGTGTTTAGTATAGCAACCAAGAACATAAATCAATGCATGAAATTGAGAAAAGTGAAGAAAAATGGAAGAAAAAGAGACTTACTAAGGCTAGCAAAGTTTTTCCTCTAAAATCCTAAAAACTTAGGGTTTTAGTGAAATCAAGTTTGTCATTAATCCTAATTAATTGTTTAATTAGGTGTATTTTAATTCTAAAAGAGCTTAATGTCTTAGAATTAAAATATTTTTGTATGTTGTGTATGTAAAGCCAATACCCAAAGAGTATTTATAAGACCTTTGGGAAAGGAACCAAGGATGGATTAGCAATATGGGATAAAGTGCATTTTCTTAACTATGTGCTAGGCACATGGTTGGAAGCCCACTCATGCACTACCTCTCACAAGCTGAATGGTAAATAAGCCACATGATTAAATGACTCGTAAAGGCATAAAACTCATATGTGCAACTCGATTTCAAAAATAGGAATCTGTGTCAAGCTGTACCGATAAGGAGACAAGTTGCAAGGTGCATAAGAGGCCAATAAAATTGCATGCGTGGGGGCGAAAATCTAGTGTCAATAGTAGTGATGAATCTTGTATGTATTCTTAAGAAAAAGGATTTGTCCATTTTTTGGGGTCTTAAAAGGATTTGGGAATACATAAGAACTCTTGAATAGAAAAAAAAAAGAGATACAACTCCAGTTCCTTTGAAAATGGTAAGATCTTTAGTGCAAGAAGAAGGGATTGATCCATATCATCTTGACTTGGTTATGATTTCTTTATTTTTTTTAGAATACTGAGTCGGTGTCTTCTCCTACCTGTATCAAATAGAATATGCTGAACCAAATCTTCTTCATGTAAAAGTTGCTTTATTTAGATCAAGAAAATCATACACTTTTATGAAGCTATGTCTTATAGCTCGAATCCATAATCAATTTGATTTTTGATAGAAGTAATTGACAATTGAATCTAATTTTTTTTATTATTTTTGTATTCATAATATTGCGAAAAGAAGGTCCAACTTCAAGTTATTCAAGAATAATGATGTTGAGTTTTTTGACCTTTTACATTAGGATTAATCAGTTCTCTTTTTTCGATATTTATTTTGAAGAATGTCAATTTCACCTTTTATTTTAAGTTTTCTAATTTAATATTTTTTAAATTACTTTTCATCTCTTTTATTAGTTTCTTACTTTACTCATATTTTAGGTGTTATGATTTATAATTGTTATTTTTCTCTTATTTTTTCCTATTTTATCCACTTTAAGTGAATTTTTTAACAATACAATCAAAATTCATAATCAAATTGACACCTATGTGCATACCTTTCAATACATCAATGTATATTATGTATAAATCATGAATATTATGTAAACATGTATACATATTATGTACTTTGTCACACCCTAACCTGGTATAACACACTCCCTTAGAACAGTTAATAATCTCCTAAGCAAGGAAATCATTAAATATTCTACAAAGGATCTATATATTTTTTTGTTTAATTTTTATATATTTTTTTTGCTATAGTAAATTACTATAGTAATCAAATGTAAAAATATTATCACATATCATCATAATAGAGGTAATATCAATACACAATAATATGCATCCATTTTATTTCAACATATATTTTCATCACACCATCATTCGTACTATGATATGTATATTTAATGATAAGGTAATATCAATATTACACACATCACAAGTTCATACTATAAGTATTACTGCCACCAAGGTTAATATAATAAGTTGCATAAATACAAATACACGATGGAGTATGTTACATTGGTCCCAAACTGCTTCTAGAAGAAGATTCTTCAGAATCGTAACCTTCTCTGACTGAGGATTGATCAGCCTAAGTTTTCACCTGAAGGTTTTGGTCCTGTGTTTATCAAATGACAAACGCTGAGTATAAAACTCAGTGGTGCTATAAAATAAGTAAATGATATATGCATATATCAACAATAACATTTTGTAGTCAAATCACAGTAATTGGTAATAAGAAGTACAATTGTATCATATAGTGCCATTTTATATCACTCGTTAGCTAATAAAAGCAACGTATATTGCATATAAGCATATTCACAAGTTACTATTCATGAGTTACTATTCATTATGTACTATTCATAAATTACTATTCATCAATAACTTTCATATTTGTAAAATGTATAAATGATAATGTATGTCTGTGAGAATGCATTCATGCTTTGCATTCTCCCTCTAATTTTTCCTGTAATATTTTATTTCTTTTCTGTATGATTGTGCACAATCTTGTACTGGGTCCATTTCTCTATGTACCGGTACTGTATCATTCTCTGGTTTCTGTAGGAACAAAATATTTCTCTATGGTTCCATGATAGGAACATATACTATATGATTCCATAAAGGAAATCGATAATAATTGTATGACCCAGTACGCTATCAATACATATTTCTCTGTATATCATTTTCTTTTCCCTCTTATATCCTCTGTATGATATGTCATGAATATGTCTGTATGTATGGATGATTCATGACATGATATAATAATGATGTTTTAATGATCATATGCAATGATGACTATATAATACCATTTACAATATAATCTCACTACATTCCTATCATAAGCAATTAAGTGAGAAATCATCATTTTAAGACCCTATGCAGGGTCATAAGATGAATAGTACAAACCTGCTATCGCTTTGCCCTTATCGATACCTGAAGGAGACGTATGCACTTCGTGAGTTGAACCTGTAACATTTCCATTTTACATTCATTTAGTAAAGTTATTCATGTATTGTACTTGACTTATTTTCATTTAAGAATCCATAATCATTCAAGTACCATTCCATTCTATAACATTCCATATTTCACAATCAGAGGATATATATGTACACAAGTCATAAATCTGTATTAATAATAAATATATCTTAGTATCAATTTTCTACTTTTTAAGTGTATAACATTAACTTATAATGTTTAATTAATTATAATATTAAGTTGAGATACCTTAAACAACCATTCCTTAAGTGATCACACTATGTTATGTAAATTACTATTCATTTGGTCGAGGGCACTATTCATAAGTTACTATTCATTGGTTACTATTCATTTAGTCATTTTTACCTATATTGGATTTGTAATTGTATGTACATAACCATGATAGTGATCAAAACATGTAAGGCAATGCACTACTCATTTGATCAATTTTTACTTTACTTTTCCTTTTACTTCTACCTTACCTTGCTTCATTCTTATAGTACCCTTATAGGACTCATTATAAACCACGAAGAATATTTACATTTAGGCCTTCAATTAATGTATAAATCAAGGCAACAAACTATACAAACAAAGTCCAAAACCATAGAAAAACATAGTATTCACATTCACTTTACAAAACCTTTCATTTTGGTTTTCTTATCAAGGACCCCTAAGGATAGCGTCCCTTTTTTGACAACCTTATACTTTTTAGTTTTAAATTATCCAGGTACCATTAGAAACCATACTCAATAAGATTTAATTTGAGTACTTAAATAAAATTTTTGGACAACGTTAAGGCCTCCAAAAGTCAATTCTAAACTAGGTTAAAAATTTTACCGAGGCTAAAATCTG
>CANYBF010430408.1:0-10311 GCA_948192965.1 Dalechampia spathulata
GATTAATAACCTCTTGTAGATTCTCCTTAGCTCCAAGTAAGGGGAAAAGAAAAATCCAATTCCAAGCGTTAGGGATTGAAAACCACCTAATCTAAGTGATTTTGTGAATTGATTTTAACCCTAGTTGCTTAGATTAATCAAGATTAGGTTTAGGAGCATTTTTCAGCCATCAGAAAACCCTAATCCCATAGCTCCAGAAGTCCCCCCTTGTCAGAATGGAGTTCCTAAGCTTTTAAATTTGCTGCCCCGGAGACATACGCGATTGCGTATGTCAACATATGCAAAACCCTAAAACATACGCGATCGTGTATGTCCACATATGCTAAACCCTAAAAACATACGCGATCACGTATGTTTGTACATATGCGGTGGGGCTAAAACAAACATGGCGTGTGTCGTCCTAAAATGGGCCAGAATTGGCCCAGAACGGTCCAGAATGGTCCTAAACAACTTGGAGTGGCCCAAAACCAACCCGAAATGGCCTAAAATCATTCCGGACTTGATTTGAGTCAAGCCGGTCCAAAATTAGGGTGCGACAATATGAAATTTATAGAGAAAGAAATAAAAATAAAGTGAAAAGATGATTATAAAAATAAAGTGAAAAGATGATTATAGAAGTGAATATGCACTAAAGATGCAAATTAGGTATGCTTTTATGGAATGCTTTAAATGAAGTTTTATAATAGAATTTATATGTGTAAGGTGATGTATTACCATATTTAACATGTTATTATATGATAAAGTATAGTTTAAAATGAGTAAATACAAGTTAAAGTAAAGTTAGAAGCAATGGTATGTTAAATGGTAAGCTAGGATACAAATGACATTTCATGGAAAGTTAAGGTTATAATTAGAAACCATTACATGTATAATTCATGTCCATAACATTAAGATGAATGGTAAGAATATTCTTATTAAAGCATGACCTAAATATGATGTAAAAATGAGTATTAAAGGAAGAAGAAATAAATTGAATTAATTAATTAAGGATAAGCTTGAAAAATGTCATGTTTTGATTGGTTAATTTTTAATAAATCAAAAGTTAAGTCTTATATGAATTAAGGAGGAACCTAGGTCGATTTATTCATCCTTTCCATTCCAACATACGACTTATTTCTCTTCTCCTTCTTCTTTACATCTTAACTTAGAGAAAAACCATATTTCAAGGTAGAATTTTATGGAAAATTTGGCTTTTATGTTATTTCTATGTTCTATTTGTTTTCTACATGCATTTTTCCTTCTTTTTTATGCTTTCTCATGTCTTTAATGAAGTGGTAAGTTGTTGTAGGGTTATGTTAATTATGTGTAAATGAAAGAAATAGAGTGAATGATGAAAGAATAAGGAAGTAAGGTTGCTGAATTTGATGTTATACATAACCGAAGGAGTTTCTCTTTTGGTATGTGAAATTTATGTAAATCCTTAACTTGTAACCCTTGAATTAGTCACTTTATTTACTATTTAAAGTGTGTGAATGATGATTAATGGTGTTTTTAAAGTTTAATATTATGGGTGAGGCTTTCATCGCTACCGAGAGCAAGGCTTGTGATGCACAGATTAGGGGTCCACTTGGAGAAAAAAAGTAGCCTTCTCAAGGGGCTACCTCGAGGAATGAGATAGACTCAAAAGAGTCGTAAGATGGAGTCACCATTGGATGGTTCTTGAATTTATTCAACCAACCCATTAGCATGAGTGCTAAGTTAAACCCTTCAGGGATGGGATTGGGTGATGAAGATCTATTCACTTAGAGTTTCAAGTTTGCTTTTATCATTTTAGTCGAGTTAATTATCCTAGGCAGGTGAGCATTCATAAGCACATAACAACAATCATAGTAGGTATAACATGGTAAATATGATATGGTGATTATAACATGGAATCATTAGATGGCAATCTTGGGGAATGAAACATAGTATATGCATGGCATGTAAAAAAATGACATGGCATAGGCATAACATGTGAGATGACATGGCATAAGCATAACATATTAGATGATATATTAGATGACATGGCATAAGCATGACATTTTAGATGATATGGCATAACATATATCGTATAGCATTGATAAAATGAGCATAGCAGTACGAATGAAAAATAATAATGGCCCAAAGAAAGGGATTGAGGAAGAGATAGAGGATACATGAGAGATTTAGGGCTAAATCATACAAAACGGGGGAATAAAGCTATTCTATTACAAAGAAACTTCATCGATACAAAAAAAATTGAGGCATTAAGCAACGTCTTAACCACTTAGAGCCAAAAATTCATGAGTGAAAATGCAAAATAAATAAGAAAAAGTATTAATAGCAAATAAAATTTAGGATTAGATTGACTAATTCTATGTCATGTGAAAGCATGAATCAATAGCTGAAGTTCGGTGAATGTAATGGTAACAATCATAAAAATGTGAATAAACACGAGCTAGATTATGAAAATCATGCAAAATAATCAATTTTAGGCAAAATCAATCAATAGTGAAACCAAACTTTCCTAAGATCATATAAACATCACTCAGAAACAAATCAATGTCTAATCAAGCTAAACATATCAAGTGACAAGAATAAACACAACTAAGATAATATTAATTGAGTAATTAAATGATTTAATGGTAAAATCATAAACAATTGATCATGATATAATGAATTAGGAGTCACTAACATCACATAAATACCAATTAGAGATAACAAACTCAACCAATCAAAGCTAATCATATCAAACATCATAAATCATAAATTAAATAAGCATTTAACTTGAAAAATTAATTTTAAAGCCAAAATTAATGAGATATGAATAATGCATGACGAACTCAGATCATTAAGGCTACTGTAAAGCCTTTAATGCTACTAAAAACTTCAAAAATTGTCAAGAAACAAGCAAAAATCAAGTGAAAATGGCATTTTCTGGCAAAACAAGAAGCTATATGCACCACATATAGGCTATGTATGGTGCACATAGCATGTTATGTACTGCATATAGCAAAGTAGTTTTAAAAGAAAAGATGTTTTTAAGCAAAAACATAAATTGAACCTAAATCTCAGCAGATTTACAACAACCGTAGATTATTTAAACTACAAATAGGCATTGGTAGTCATCAAAACTTAATAATTAAAGCCAACCATCATGAATAAACCCAAAAATCACAAACCCATAATGAAATCAAGTAAAAAAAGAAGGAGAGAATAGGCATCTTGATTGTGCTTTCATAATCTTGATTCCAAATGTGATTAGGGATTTAAGTAAGGTTAATTAGTCTATACTCCTAAGTTAATTACTTAATTAAGTGCTTAATTAAGTGAGATTAAAATTTGGCAGAGTTTAGGCAATTTTCATTAATTTTTAGACACTAATCCCTAAATACAAGACTTACATTTATAGGTGAGGGTGATAAGATTGAGAAACTTACATTAGTAATATGGGATTCTTGAAATTTTTGAGCTATATGTGCAATACATAGGGCTATATGCGTAGCATATAGCCCAGAAAAAGGCTATATGTACAGCATGTAGCAGCAGATGCCCAACATGATCCAATTTTGACCTATGTGCACTACTCAATGTAGGCATATTGGGATGTGTGCTATAGGTCAAACAAGCATCATTTAGGACCCTAAGACATTGTGTCTATGAGAACATGTTGTTTTAAGGATGGGGGTGAACCTATTCCAACAACAATAACAAATAGTTAGACGCCTACTCAGGTATTTTCTAAACTAGTTCAATTTACTTTTATGCTAACAAAATTGTTTTCTTCTTACATGATCACAGGTCAGATAGTTGAGATGCTCTCTCAACTCATTCATGGTGTAGCCAGACCTTTGATACAGTAGTCCATGTGGAATCTCAGGCTCTAGTAGTAACCTAAACTCATATGCCATGATTTGTAAGATCAACATATACACAATTAATAACAAACTCAACATAAGTCATATTGGTTTCAGAATCAACAAAATTCTACTTACCTTAATGACTTGCCAATAGTCGATAAAACAATCTTTACACCACCTACTATAGATGTCCAACCTTTGCATCAGATGGGCTAAACAGGTGATACCTTAGTCCAATCTACCAACAGTGTCTAGATCATAAAGGGCCTATAGCACAGATATATGGACATTGTTCCCGGTATCATTGAACCAAGTACACCGTAGCACGTATGGCACAAAGCTATGGGTATCTTGCTTTATAGAGATCGACATATCAATCATATTTGCTAAAACTACCTCTTAAAGATAGCCATATGATATGTTGTGTCCTCCTCTCGTGTTAAGGAACATGCCTAATAGACTGAAGATCTTGCCATACGACCAACATGATGATGTCAACTTGGCATGTGCATTGGATAGGCAATCCAGCGCACTCTAGCCTAGTGATCCTAGCAAAGATCCTTAGGGTAATAGGAATCTCCCTTACTGGTAAATGGAAGCTATGAGTAGAATCCATCCATCACTCTATCATAATAGTGATGATGAACCTGTTACATCTCTTCTCCATGCTCGTGAAGTAGAAGATGTACTAACCAAAGTAGCTTTGGTACGAACCTTTGATATGAACATCTTATGGCAACTGTGAGTACCACTCATAGACTCCTTAGATGCTGCCAACTCTAACAATCATCCTCTCTCTCTGTAGATTGTAAAATTTAGGTCAACTTTTAAACTGAATTTACAAACTATAGACTATGTTTCAGGGGTCCAGAGTTCCTCCGTTAACCTTAAAAGTTACCTATTCATGCTTATGACAATCTAAAATACTTAATCCTCAGTGGAATCATAAAAAAATACCCATTTTAGCCTAATTTCCTTTGCTATATTCATAACATATAACCTTATGTATGCCATATTTAGATTATGTGCGACGCACATAATGCTATATGTGCAGCATATATCAAGACCCATTTTGAAAATGCTAATTTTTCTTAAAATTTTTTGATAAACACATGCAAACCTAAGCGTAGCACCTAATCCAAGCTAAACACTAGTCTAAACGCATAAAAAATGAGCCTAAACTCAACTTTTGAAAAATCAAAAAAAAAAAACAAACCAAAACATGAGAAATTTACTTTCTCGAGAGGAGCTTGGGACCTATAGGAATCTATGGCAAAAGTTTCTACAATTAGCTCACTTTAAGAAGCTTTGTAGTAGGGATTTCGAGTTGTATTCTTGGTCAAAGCATAGCTCAGGATTGATTTTAGGTCTTGGGGTGTTGGTTGCATCCTAATTTAGCCCATTCTCAAAGAAGTGATGGATTTTTGGTATTAGAGTTTAGAAAAATTAGTTGTAAGTATGGAAGCAAAGTGATTTTTGAATTGGAGGCTTGGAATTTTATCATTTCTACATGATGTGCATGATATGTAGTGCTATGTTCTCCACACATACTAATGTGCACTAGCCTTTAGAGTGCTTTGCTAATGTATGTTGAGTATTTAGAATATGCACTCATGGAATTAGGATTTTTATAAAATTTTAGAATTTTTATAGATCATTTTCCCGAGGGAGTTCGATTTTCATGACCCACAACATCTGAAAAATCCAAAAAATCAGTCAGAATGCAGTAGATTGATACTCAAAAATTCAAGTATTTTCTCTAAACTATTTCAATTCTAATTTCACTGATAAATTGTTTTTCTATGTCTAGCATAGACAAGAAATTGATCTAGTAGATAATTAATTTTAGTCAAACTGTTGACTACTGGTCAAGTCATTGACTAGATAGTGTCGCATTCCACCAGTGGGTCCTAAATGAAATCTTTGGAGATATTAGACACTTGTTTAATGGCATGAGCATTTAATCCGATAGTTTATCACCTTAGAACTAGCAGTTGTTCACCCTAATCCAGCAGTTGATCACTCAAGTTCCGCAATTGACCACCTGATCTAGCAACAATCGTGAGATCAAACATTTAACTCTTAAACCCTAGTAGCAAGCATCTGAACTCAGATTTTAAATGATTTTTAAGCCTTGTAGCAAATCCATTGGTCTAGTAGTGACATGATCAATGTTGATCATCTAGCCCGAGCACTAGGCTTTTAGTGGCAGAATTGGGTTACAAGCCTCAGCATGAGCATTTTGATTAGCGTTGATCATCTCACCCAAGCATTGAGCTCCCAGTGGTGAAATTAGAGTTGGGTCATCAGTCTTGACATCCCTAGTGGATCATAATCTTTTCCCTAGTGAAGTTGCAAGCCTTAGCATGGGCACCTTGATGGAATTTTCCCTAATGGATCACTTTCATATCCCTAGTGGAGACTAATTTCCCTCGTGGAGCTGCAAGCCTTAGCATGAGCATATTGCAAGCCTAAACATAAGCATTCTATAAGCCTTAGTATGAGCACCTTGCAAGCCTCATCAAGAGCACTAAGCCTCAATATAAGTATTGATCAGGTATTCTTCTTGCTTTTAGTGAAAATTCATCTTGTGATTAGGTCTTATTTTGATGAATTTTGCCTATATCACCTCAAAATGGTCCTAATTAGGGGGCAAACTGCTAACCCTAACTTTTCACCTATGTGCTACAATTTTGAGTTTCCATCTATTTGACTTGGTATAGGTCCCTGATATCAACCCTAAATTGTACACATGCTTTTAAGCTTCCCGTAAGTGTTTTAGACATATGGAGCACGTTACATTTTGCTTGAGGAAGGTGAAACATATAACATGCATTTTGTAATGTGTAGAGCATATAATGTTACATGCTAAGCATGTCATGAAAATATACACATGGTAGCGGCCTTTTCCTGAGTAAATCTAATATGCTCCATATGGTACCATGCCTTAGGGTCTCAAATGATGCTTGTTTGACCTATGGTACACAACCTAATGTGCCTACAATGGATGGTGCATATAGGTCAAAATTGCATCATGTTGGGCATTTGCTACTACATGCTGTGCATATAGCCTTTTTTTGGGTTATATGATGCATATATGGCATTATGTGCTATACACATAGCTCAAAAATTTCTAGAATCCTATATTGCTAATGTGATTTCCTTAATCCTATCACCCACACCTATAAATATATGCCTTGTATTTATGGAAAAGGGTCTGAAAGTTAAACAAACTTGCTTAAACTCTACCAAAATTAATCCTCACTTAATTAAACACTTAATTAAGTAATTAACTTAGAATTAGAGACTAATTAACCCTAATTAGATTCTTAATCATATTTGGAGTCTAGATCTTGAAGCCTAATTTATTATGGTGAGTTGAATACTTATTCTCTCCTTCTTTTCTTATTGATTTCATGATGGGTTTTTTTATTTTTGATTTGATTTTGATGGTTAGCTTCAATCATGCATTGTTCAATGGATCCCAATGCTTGTTCATGCCCTAAATGATTTACCATGGTTGTTTAATATGCTGAGATTTGGGTTTTAATTCATGTTTTTGCTTAAAAACGTGTTTCTTCATCAAATTTGTCTCATTACATGTTGCACACATCATATGATGCATGCCCCACATAGCTTACATATGACACATATCATGTTATATGCTACATACATCACCTTATATTTTACCAAAAAATGCAATTTCTCATTTGCTTTTGCTTGTTTCTTGATAGATTCTAAAGTTCATAGTAGCATTAGAGGCTTCACAGTAGCCCTAATGATTTGAGATCATCATACATCATTCATATTTCATTAATTTTAGCTTTAAAATTAATTTTTCAAATTAAATACTTATTTAATTTGTCTAATATGATGATTAATGACATGATTGGCTTTGGTTGGTTGAGTTTATTATCTCTAATTAGCCTTTGTGTGATGTTACTGACTCCCATTTTATTGAGTCATGATTAATTGCTTACGATTTTACCATTAAATCATCTCTTTTTGCTTAATTACTCAATTAATATTATTTTAATTGTGTTTAATATGTCACTTGACATGTTTAGCTTGAATGGATATTGATTTATTTCTAAGTGATGTTTTATATGAGCTTAGAAAGTCCAATTTTTTGATTAATCAATTTTATCTAAAATTGATTTTTTGCATGATTTTCATGATCCAACTCGTATTTACTCACTTTTTTATGATTATTGCCACTACATTCATCAGACTTTGGCTCTTGATTCATGCTTTCACATGGCATGCAATTAGTCGATCTAGTCTTAAATTTTATTTGCTATTAATGATTTTTCTTATTTATTTTACATTTTCACTTATGCATTTTTGGCTCATGTTGCTTGAGGTTGACTTTTCTCTAGTGGTTGAGACATTGCTTAATGTATCAAATTTTTTATATCAATGAAGATCCTATATAATAGAATAGCTTTATTCTCCTATTTTTATGTGATTTAACCCTAAATCCCTCGTGTATCCCCTATCTTCTTTGATCCCTTTCATTGGCCTTTATTTTATTTTGTGCAGTATTGCTCAATATTTTATATATACCATGATGTATCTTGTATCATTACTATATGATGTATACTCTCACATGCCATGCTTATGCTATATCATCTTACATGTATGCCTATGCCATGTCATCTTACATGTCATGCCTATGTCATGTCATCCTACATGTCATGCCTATGCTATGCCATCTTACATACCATGCTTATACCATATCGTCTCACATGTCATGCTAATGCCATATCATCTCACATGTCATGCTAATGCCATATCATCTCACATGTCATGCCTATGCTATGTCACCTCATATGTCATGCCTATGTTATGTCATCTCATATGTCATGCCTATGCTATGTCATCTCATATGTCATGCCTATGCCATGTCATCTCACATGTCATGCCTATGCCATGTCATCGCATATATCATGCCTATGCCATGTCATCTCATATGTCATGCTTATACCATGTCAACTTATATGCATGCTTATGCCATGTCATCTCATATGTCATGCCTATGCCATGTCATCTCATATGACATGCCTATACTATGTCATCTCATATATCATGCTTTTTTCATGTCATCTCACATACCATGTATATATCATGTTTCATTCACCATGATTGCCACATCATGATTTCATGCCATTATTGCCACATCATAATATCATGTTATGATTATCACATCATATTTATCATGATTGCTATTATGCTATACCCCGTTGTATGCTATTTCATGCTCATGAATGCTCACCTACCTAAGAAAATTAACTCAACTAAAATGGTAAAAGCAAAATTGAAACTCTGAGTGAATAGATCTTCACTACCCAAACCCATCTCTGAAGGGTTTGACTTAGCACTCATGCTAATGGGTTAGTTGAACCAAATCCAAAACCATTTGATGGTGACTCTATCTTGTGACTCTTTTAAGTCTGTCTCATTCCTCAAGGTGGTCCTTTGAGAAGATTGCATTTATGCTCCAAGCAGGCCCCTAGTTCTTACATTACAAGCCTTACTCTGGGTTATAGTGAAAGCCCTATACACAGTGGTGACTCCATTAAGAATTAAGTATTTTAGACTTACATAAGCATGAATAGGTGACTTTTAGGGTTAAAGTAGGAACTCTTGTTACACCTAAACCTAGCGTAACATACTCCCATAGAATAGTTAATAATCTCCTAAGAAAGGAAATCATTATTTCTTCCATAAGGGATTTATACAATTTTTTTTATGTTGATACATTTAGTCATATCATATAATGTTGGTTTACCATATGATTAAGCAGCGGAAGAAATTTAAAATTTTATTTAGAATAGCAAACCAAGAATGGTTCTTTGCATCAAAACACAAGAAAATCCAAGATGAGATGAAATATGGCATAGAGAACAGTAACTCTTACTTTTCAATGCGGATCTCCTTCGTTCTTGATCTCTATATCATTTATGGTTGTAGCAAACCAAAAACCACCAAAATAGGCAGCCTCCAACAGTGTCCACATGCAAATAAAGAAGTCCAAGCAAGCAACCAATTGCTTCTATCTCCTTTCTTGTGAACTAGCAAAGAAAAGAAGAAAAACTTATGAAATTTTCATCTTCCCCATAATCAATTTTATGAATGCCAAATGTCTGATCGGAAAAAGGAAGAAAATGAAGAGGCTTAACCTAATTTTGAGTCATAACATTGTATTTATACTCAAAAATTAGGTTAAGTTGAAACCCTTTCAGTTTAAGTTAAGTCAGGGCCCACTAGTGACAAATATGGTAAGTGACTTTCACTTGCCTTATCATAGCCTAACTTGAACTTATGGACTTCTAAACATTTAGAGTCAAGTCCATATGTCTTAGGTTTATTTCCATAAGTGTTTTTACAACTTTTCCCAAAAGTGCAAAAACTGCCTTTTTAGCTTGTTTCCTTATTTGTAAGTGTGTGACCTTTTGGGTTCCTAATATGTTGGCAACATGCTAAATCTCAT
>CANYBF010430485.1:0-32796 GCA_948192965.1 Dalechampia spathulata
TATACTTGGAATCAACTTCTACTTCGTGTTCTCGGATGCTAGGATTGTTTAGAATCCTTAAGAAGGATTTAGGGTAGGGTTTAGGAAGGGTTTAGCTTAAGGAAAAGGGAGGAAAATAAGGGAAAACCGTCAGTTTTCTGCCTTAAAGTCAAATATAAAGTCGCGTACGGCCGTACGGACATTGGTACACCCGTACCGACTCTAAAAGCCTGACAAACCAAAAACCTGCGAGTTGTGGTACGGCCGTACCACTTCTTGGTACGCCCGTACGCCCCAATTCCTGCGAGCTCTACTGACAAACCTGATTTTCCTGCGAGTTGGGGTACGGCCGTACGCCCCTCTAGTACGCCCGTACGCACTCGAGGCCCTCAAATCCCTGTTTCTGCTCGCCTCGTACGACCGTACGGCCAAACCGTACGCCCGTACCACTCCCTAAAAATGCATAACATGCTTATTGGCATGCCAAACTCGCCCGGAACCTGTCCTAACGCTTAACCAATCTTAAACACACTTCCAAAACACCCCTTTACCGTACCGCGGGGGCTCCGCCCCCGCACCCCTACCCATAACTCAAAAATCTCCCCGGTTGGGGCTGTTGTTGGTGGGGCGGGGTGTGTGGTTGTGGTGGGTCGTTTAAGGTGCTAACGGAGCGAAGCGACAACATCTGCCCACCAGTATAAGGGCTATACGTAACATAATGCATACCAATCACATACACAAGCCGTCCCTCATCCAACTGAGAAGACATGCTTCCCAATAAGGTGATGACACACAATCAACCACATAGCATCATACATAGCAATACATATACACATAGGCATACAAAAATGCATAACTCCTAGGGTCTCTAATGTGGGTGTAACAAAACTGATTATTATTCTTATTATTATTATTTTTCGCAACCAACTTATTCTAAAATCATCTTCTCATCTTTTTCTAATCCCAATATAATTAACTATTATTCCATGTCATCACTCTATTTTTGATCATACAGGGGATAATTTAATTACCTGAATTATGAATTATTTTTACGCTACAAAAATGAGGATGTGACATGAATTCCCACCCAAAATAGATAATTCTAAAATCATACCCAAAAGGCATTGTTTTAGCTAACTTCTTAACCCATGCTCTTCATCTTTCCTAAAAATCTTGCAAACTTCTCTATCTACAACCGATTCATTGTCATAACTGTCATTACTCATTATTCCATAACCATGATCAACGACAACGTGCAGAACATTCAAAGAGTCATGACAAGAAACTATAAAACCAAAAAACAAGAAAAATCAAAATAATAACCAATTCCAAATTCAAACAAGTAGAAGTAAGAAAAGGTAAGATATTTCATCATTTACACAATTGGAATAGATAATTTCATATGTTTTTATCAATTTTAGAATTAATAATTAGGTTATTTCTCTAATTTTAGTTTAGAATCAAAATAACCTATTTACTTACCTATTCTACTCATGATTTCATATATTATTTTTTTAATTTTCAACTTGTAATGTATTATAAACTATCTAAGAATTATTTGAAAAATTTATTGATTTTTAATTTATTACAACTATTGCATGTAATGTCCATATTAGAATCACTATGTACAATATTCCGTAATTATAATTATGAAATAAATAAACTATATAACTATTTGACATCAAAATATTTCTAGTTGTTCTTCTAATTTTTGTATTTATAATTCTTTTTTAAGTATAAACTTGGATTGGTATTTATTACATTTACCTCATAACAGTTCTGCAAAAAAGAAAATTATCTACCGTTCTTAATTGAATTTATTTGTATATCTTATGTTCATTGTATTATATATGTCTATATAACTTAAATAAACTTATCAACAACTTCTTCATGACTTTATTTTTATTTGCATAATTCATTTCCTAAATTATTTTGTGCATTAAACACTTGAGAAATATTACATACTTATGTTATTATGTTTGTTGAGTATATAACTCATATACCTATATTGAATTCAACTTCTTTCTTTTTATCTAAATAGTAAAACAATGGCAAAAATGAACATTGCAAGATAAAATACTTAGAAGAAGAAAGCAAACAAAATTAAGAAAAAATAAAAAAATAAAACAAGAGAAGCAACCAAAAGAAACACCAAAAAAAGGTAATATTAAGATTAATAGATAACATTTTACCTTCATCTATTAGTATATAAACACATATTAAAATAATAAATTTCATGCAAGGATTGAATTACAAGAAACCAAAGAGTAAATGAGGTTAAACAATAAAGTGCAACAACTAATATGACATCAAGTGCATTAATCATATCAAGAAAACATTGACAAAGAAGTAGTTTAAAGAGGTTGAAAAAGGACCACTTGGAAAGTTCATAAAGCTCAATATCCTTACCTTTTTCCTAGCTAAATTCATGAGGTAGTTAATGTACCCCCAATTAACAAACAACTTCCCAAACACCCTCACTTTCCTGTTAGGTAATAAATAATATTAATTGATCATCCAAGATCAAGCCATCATAATAGGCCTTAATTACAACTCAGAACAACATTCTCCTAAAAGCATAGAAATACTTGAACAAACATTTTTAGATGAATTCTTCATTGATAGTGATACCATATTTGTAAGAGACTTGATCAACCTTTTCAAGAAGAATGTTACATATATAAGGAAGCAAAAAGATGAAGTTGTTGTGAAGGTAGCTAACCATTATCTATTGTACACGATTATACTTACAGAGCAAAGGATAATAAAGGTTAACCAAGAATATATTCAAATCCTATCAAATGAAGAAGATAAGAAGGTATCTATAGGGGGCATTATGCTATAACAAAACCTTAATCAATTACAAGCATGTTGTTACCATAAATGCTAAGAGAGGATTCGTAGTTTATGGCTTCCTTTATGTTGTTTTGATGTGGACCTTTGAAGTGACCCCAAGCTTGTATGACCAAATCAATAAGACAATTGAAGAATTAATACTAAGAATGTTGAAATGGATATTGACAAAGCAAACCAATTGGGACACCATGACTGAGATTATCTAGAAAGACAAGGTAAACATATGATGTACTAGATACTTTATAAGCTTATCTACTTTATATAATTTCATCTACTTTTTTAAAAACTATAGTAACACCTTGTTTTGCAAAACAAATTTATAACTACTTGTTGAACCACTTGTTCTAGTAGAAAGAGAAAAGAAGAAGAAATTGATGACTGAATTCCTCATAGAGAAAATAACACCTGAAGAAATAATTTGTAGAAAAAACACAAGTAAGAAAAAGCATAGAAGAGAGAATAGAGAGGATCAAGGAAAAAATTGATAAAAGTTCTTAAAGAGATAAGCCTAGTCAAAGTTGGTCTATAGCTCATAAGTGAAGGATGGAGAAATAATGATTAGCAAACAACATTTTCTTTAATATTGGACAGATGAAAGATAAAGAAAATAATAGAAATGAAGGAAAAAATATTAGAGAAAATAAAGAAATTGAGGATACAGATGCTGAAATAGAAGATGAAAGCTAAGAAGATGAGGAAAAGAACAAAGAGGAAAGCAATGATAATGAAGATACTAAAGATGAAGATAGTGATCATGCGAAAGATGAGACAAGTAAAGATGATGATGGGAGTACTGAGGAATTAGAAATAGAAGATGATTCTGAAGATGATGAATTAGAAAAGGAAAGGGAAGGTGATGATGAAGACATTGAAGAAGATACTTCAACTAATGAAGAAAAGAAGAAAAATGATGTTGAAGAGGGTAAAGATGAAGAACAAACTAAGAAAAATAAAAGCAAGCAACCAAAGAATGAAGATAACGAGGAAACCAGAACTAAAGAGGGTGATGAAATAAAGATTCAAAATTTTGAAGAGGAGGATAAGGTAAATAAGCAAAATGAAGAACATAAAGAAAATGAAGGATTAGACTAATCTCAAAAGTACGCTAACCCTGTATATGATGACAGTGCTATAATGAATGATGAAAATATCAACCTTAATTTTGAAAAAGCTATAAGGAATATAACAAATAAAAGAGGCATGTATTTGTATAGCAATAATGGAAGAATACTTTAAGAATCAAGTAAATGCACTTTAAATATAAATAAAAACTCATAAATATTCATATTTGATAATAAATTTTTTTATTGGTAGGATCAAAGAATATTTGTTGATGAAGTAAGCAAAAACACTAAAAACGAGGGGATATAACACTGGTAAGTATGGTCAAGTTGGTAATGAAAGCAAATAAGGATGATAAAGGTAAACAACCATTATAGGTAAATAAATTTGATTACTATCCCTTTTACATATATTACTTATCTATTTTATCTACTTTATATACCTTTTCTAATTAAACTTCTTAAACATAGACAAGGGTGAGACTTAAAAGATTTGCTAGAAAATCAAAGAAACTTAAGAGCCCATACACTGCAAGGTTTAGATCTACAAAAGATAAAGAAAAAAAAGAAGATAAAAACACATGGAGAAGGCACTAAGAAAAAATTTACCAAAGAAGGACATACATAAACATTTGACTTGCACATTGACTTGAGCATTGACTTGAGTTAAAAAAGAAAAATGGAGTTCAAAGAAACAACCACACCTAAAAGGACTCAAGAAGTATTGAATATTTAACCAATTGACTACATTTTACCTTAAAAATGTACAAACTTATTGGCCATTTGAAGATATGCACTAGGTGTTTAAGTATGTATGGAAAATATTATAATTGTAAAGTACTTTAACGTGTTTTAAAATGATATGAACAATTTATATATATTCTATTGACTTCTAGCATAGGTTTAAACTTGCATATATTATAGTGTATTGTATAGTAGATGAAGGTAATTTATATACTTTATCTACCATCGAAAAAGACTACTTGAAACCAAATGATCACTATCTTTTATACCATTGAAACTAAATCTACTAGTACCTTTTTCATTCATTTATAAGGTTTTTAGAATATACAGTAATGACAACTACTTTTTTCTTAAAGTTATAATTGTATCTTTTAAAATTCTTAAACAAGACTAACTTCACGCTCTTACAATAGTCATTCGTTAGGGGTAGATGAAAGTAATGTATCTACTTTATCTTTCATTGCATTAAAATTTTATTGTAGTATATAAAGGAGAAACATCTACTGATAGTTTCTTAAGTCATTGCTTTTTTATAAGACTTAAATGTGTCTTTTATAATTTTATTCACATAATTTCTCTTCAACCTGTAATTATAATCTTGCATTAAAGTAAATAATCTATATACTATATATATGATCGTAACAATGATTTATTATAGTAAATGAAAGAAATAATATATGAGAATTATATAACAAAACATAACTATATATCAACAATGTTAAAATTACTAACAAAATATCATACTATATAAATGGATAAAAAAACCTATATATTCCAAATAATTTTATCTACAAAATATTTACAAATATCAATGAAACTTAATTACTAGATTAACAAGTCGTTTTATTATGCCCACTCTTTTTACATTTACTGCACTTGATAATAAGCTTCATCTCACGAACTGATAGGATAAATTACTTGTTTGGTTGTTCAGCCGAACATTTCACATTTGAAGGTAATAAAATATCATTGATACCAACTTGTTCCATTCTCATACTTTGAAAATCACCCAACAACATGATACAACCATTATAGGTAGACTTATAAGTAGTTTACTTATAATATTTAGATGCAAAATCAGAAGGGCATAAATGCCTCTTCCAAATACATGTAATAACATGAGATAAAGAGAAAACATCCAATTACCACACACAACAAAAGCAAGTTTTACTTTACAAATTCACCTCATAGCTAAACCCTCCATTCTTCACTTCAAATTGATTTAAATTAATAGGTAAAACCTACAACATTTTAAAATTTGAACATGAATAATACTAACAAAGATAATAAAGTAGATAAGCATAGGTAAAAGTATATATAGATAATAACTCCATACAAAACATGAACAAAATATAATATTTCAAAACTTAAACATTAATAATACTGATAAAGACAATAAAGTAGATAAGAGTATATAAAAGTACAAACATAATAAATCCAAACAAAACATTAACAGAACATAACAATAACTCAATAAAAAATACATTAAATACAAGGAAAATATAAACTTACATTCATTCTCTTAACATTTTCCTTTGCCTCCATTAAACGAGAATGCCATTTCAGACTAAGACTAGTTAAGGGTGCAAACAAGTCAAGTTGAGTTAAGCTTTGTCTTGTTCAAGCTTGGCTCCTTTATAATTGAACTAAGCTCAAGCCAAGCTTTTCAAAACTTTTAATGTATTGTGTGCTTAAATGAGCCTAATAAATATATATTATAATATAAATTATTTACTTTTTGATTTCAAAAAATAAAAATTATTAATAATAGTATTATATTTCATAAATATTTATGATTTTACATCAATAATTAAATAAAAAAATATTTTTATACATTTATATGATAATAAATTAATAGATTATATATTTAAAATTAAATTTTTATATATAAATTAATGAGTTAGCTCATGAGCTTCTTATTGAGTTAGTTCATGAGCTTAAATGAGTTTAGTATTGTCTAGCTTGAGCTTGACTCATTTATTAAATGACCTTTACTAAATGAGCTTGAATGAGCTCTTATTGAATTGGGTTCTGAGTATCTCATGAATGGCTCAGCTCACTTGCACCCTTAAGACTAGTGAATGTAGCATCAACTTCATATCAACATTCCAAAAACTAATTTTGAATCAAAGACCAATATGCCTCCAAAAGAGACAGAATCAATGCATCCCTAGCATGTAACAACATCGAATTCACAGACTTTGATAAGTTAGTTATCATAACATCATATCTTTTCTTAGGATACTACGAATGAGCCTAACATAACATCAATAAGATAATTCCTAATTCCTTTCCTAACATGCTCTAGCTTACCTAGAAAATATTCAAAGTCTAACCAATGATAAGAAAAATCATATTGATAAAATAAACCATCAACTTTCAAACCCTTAAACCTCCCATTCAAGTTACATAATAAATAAAAATAACTTTGGGAATACTTGATTTTCTATCAGAAATAATAACTAAATTAGGATAATCCTCAAGAGATGTATGTAACATCATAAAAAATAATTCCGATGCCTTATCATTTTAAGAATCAATAATTGCTAAACATGATGAAAAAATATGGCTATTTACATCTAAAGCTACAACCGTCAATAATGTACAACTAAAATCACAACTTAGAAAAATACCATTTACAAAAATAACCAACTTACAACTATGTCATCCTTCAATAAATGCAATAAAACATACAAATAATACAAAAACCTATTTTGAGAATCTCTTTCAAAAGTAGTAACTGAACCTGAAAAGCAAAGTGAATAGACTTAAGAAAGTAGGTAAAGGTAGATAAAAGTAGATGAAATTTACAAACTTAAGAACGACTTACCATGATTTTTCTATTGAATAATAAAGCAAACCAATAGGATCATACTGTAAGACATATCTGACAAACCATAAATAAAATCAAATACATATCATTTAGCCTTTTAAGCTTTCCGATAACTAACACCTAAACCATATCTAGCAAGCGTTAAATTCATAATACCCTTAGGCTTGCATTCATTATTTATACCTCTACTAAAATCTTCTTTAAGAAACTCTAAAGTCAAATGATTACTTAACACATCATGAGAAAATATATGTTTATTAATATATTTCTTAATCACCCAAATATCCCTCTTACTATACTTAGATGCTTGCATTAATCATACATAACCATCTTCAATATAACTAATCATAAAGTAGTCAACACTTGAATATTTAACATGGAAAATAAAGTTCCACCATATTGCAATCATATACATTAAATTTTGCAACACAACTTTACTAGGAAACTCATTCCCAACATTTATATCAAAATCAAAAGATATCTTAGTGAAACCTATATCCTCAAGAAATAAGGAATCTACACAGAAACCTAAACAATCATTCCTAGTCAATAAGACACAAAAAGAAATAATAGAAGAAGAGCTACCATAATTTAAAGAATTAGATATAGATGACATAATGAAACTATAAAAGGTAAAATAAAATTTATTGAAACAACATCAATAAATGTAGTTGCTTAAAATGTTGTAAGTATAGGTGAGGCAATAAGATAAAAGACAACAAATGAAAATAAAAAACAATATATACATAATTTAATCACTTAAAATTGAAAATATATTGAACATAAAAAATAGAAAACCTAAAATTAAAAATATTATAATAAGAAATAAATACAAAAGATAGTATAAATGAAAAATATAATTACCATAACTAAAGGAAAATAATACATAATACCATTATAAATAGAAATATAATTAAAGGATAGTCTAATAAAAAAACACTAATTATAATGTAAATAATTAAACAAATAAAGTAGATGAATAGAACAATCAGCCAAGCCAACAAAATACAAAAACAGTGAAACACAAAAATAAACAAGAATGAATAATCGAATGAAGAAAAAAATCAAATACAAAAAAGAACATCTAAAAAAATATATCTTAATATCAAAACTAATAGAAATAGGTAATAAAATGCAATAAGAATGAAAAAATTAACAAAAAACAAGAAAACAGAGAAAAGATACAAATGAACATAATGCATGCGAGCAACGATAAATGCAAAATTGGAATCTAACCTAATTCAACCTAAAATTCAAGAGATCCAAGAGAAGAAAAACTAAACATTGGAAGAATAAGAAAGCTATTGAAGAAGGAACTTCAACTGAAGAAGAAGAAAGAAATAAAATCGATGAGCTGAAGGAGAAGAAAGAATGAAAATCGATTGAAAAAGAAGAAAGAAAGAAAATAAATGAAAAAAGAAGAAAGAAAGAAAATTCATGAAAAGGGTTGTCAAAAAACCCAATAGGAACAATTAAAATTAAATTGATAATAGGAGGGATATAAACATATTTTCATAATTTAAAAATGAGAGAAATTTTAATCGTGATCAATTTAATAATTGATTAAAAATTTGATATATACTACAATATCCTAAATATATATATATATATATATATATATATATATGCACACATATATATGCATATATATTCATCAGTTTATCTTGAAAAGTTCAAATTCATTTTTCACATATTACATAATTAAAACCTTCATGCTATCCATAAATGTTATTATTAATTATAATATTTTACTACGTAATGTATCTTAATTCAATCATATTTTAACTTATTTTATAAAATTATAATCAAATATTTATCTAAAAACTATTTGTATATTTGTTATAATATTAAATTATTTTTAAAAAAATTTGAAACAAATTCTATTTATAATCAAATTAAGTTAATATCATTCATTATATTTGAAAATATTATTTAATATCTTCTCTAATAATATTAATACTAAATTATAATTTGTAAAAAATACATCAATTGTACATCATTCATTTCTAAATTTTTCAATCAAATGTAAATGCTTAACATTCATAATTCTTGAAATAAAATTTTTTTAAATAATCATATTTTTCAAGAATTCAATTCAAATTCAAGCTCAAAAAATAGTCATGGCCTATTTAAACTTTTTAAAATCATATTGTGGGCTGAGAGTGAAAAAGAGAACATGAAACATATATGTGTGATCAAGGTTAAAGAAATCAATTTTTCAGGTTACAAGAATTAGTAATAAGCTTAAGGCTAGTTTGAATTGAGGTACTACAAAATCTATGGATTTTATAAAATTTATAGTACTGAAATTTCACATATTTTAAAATCTTTACTATTGTTTGGTTTAATACTAAAATGCATGGATATATATTAATTTAAATTTCATTATTTATGATTAAATGATGGAATGTTATAAACCTATCTCATAAGTGGATTTTTGTATCCTTTTATAATAATGGAATTTAAGGAAAAGTAAAATTTTATAATTCCATAGAATGTCTATTTTTTTGAAACCAAATAATGAAGTATTTAAATTTCATAGGATTTATTAATTCTATCATCTTAATTATCTCGATCTAAAAAAATCCTAAGAAAATAAAAGGTTTGTAGTAAGTAGTGCCGCTAGTAAATACTAACAATGATATAAGAATGGATAGGGGGCATAAGAAGACTAAAATACATTACTATCATTTCAAGGACACTTGACAATTATCAATAATGAGCAATCAATTTTTAGTCAACTATAATTAAATCAATCTTATCATTTCAATTATAATTAAATCAACTATAATTAAATCAATTTTATTTGAGAAACTTTCTTTAGTTTTAGTTCATTTATTTTTAACTTTGTCAATATTAGCTTTCTCTTTTAATTTACTATTGTAATTAATTTCAAAATAATAAAAACTAGCTCATTTTCTTCAACCCTTTAAGATGCGTCAAGTTTAATGCATCCAGTAATAAGTAGTTCTAAGAATCTATAATATTTTTATAATCCTTTTATTAATTATATAATCATTTTGTTACAAAGTGAAGAAGTCCTTATAATTTTCTTATAGTTAGAATATCTGAATTCCTAGCATACTCAACAGTTAACTATTAAAGGGTTGAAATGTCTTTTAAATGAGAAACAATTTTGACACATACAATAAGACTCATTTGGAACTATGCCATCAAAAATAAAAAATTTTAATGAAAGAAATTATCATTTTTTAGGAATCAAATTAGTTAGATATACTACCTATATATAATAGAAGAATAAATGCTAGTTTCATAATTGGTTAAATATTTTTAATGATATTGGTCTTTAGACCATGTTCAACTTAGTATTATTAAAGATACTCTAATAGTACTAAGAAGTGCAAACACTTTCCTATGAATGAGGTTTATGTCAGAGAACACTTATTTAAAATTATAATAATTGATTCAAGGAGTTGGTAAAGGAATAAAAGCAATCTAAAGAAAGATGTAACAAACAGAAGGTTGATAATGCAACACATTTGAAGGCCTTAGACAACATTATTGATAAAATTGGTTACTTAACTTTAAATGCAAAATTCCAAGTTTGATGAAATAATATTAAAAAAGCAAGTAAAGAAGATTCTTTCTAATAGTCCTAAAACAATCATATGAAATTACCAATTATAAGTGATATACTATTTAATTAGAGTCAAGAAATAACAACAATTAACGAAAATAGAAGGAGAAAGAAGCTTTGGTGCCTTTATCATTTTTTATGAAAACATTTTAAGTTGATTTTATCAAATATACTTATAAGCAAGGTATATTCTAGCTCCCTCAATCATCTAAAAAAACACTTGTTCATTTGTTAAAATGCATTTAGTAGTGGAAGGTGAGTTTTAAAACTTTTAAAACATGTTAATTAAGTGTATCTAGGTAATCATACATATAACACATGCATAAGAGAAGAGTTCATGACAAGAGAGTGGGTAAACTTACTTTTAGCTGATCTTCTTTGTTCTTGTTCGTCTAAAAAGTTGTAGCAAACTTTTCAATCCCCAAACCAGAGGATATCTAAACTATCCACATAAGTAAGAAGGAATGGTTAGCAATTAAATTACTAGTTTTTATTTTAGAGACTAGTGAAAATAAAAACGAAAGAAAATAGGATGATGGATGATTGTGGGATTTGGCTTTCTCTTTTGATCTTGATCAAAATCGAGCTCTTCTTCTTCTCCAAGCGCTTTAAATCAGGCTAAAAGGGAGGAGGAAAAGGGAGGAGGAAAAGAGATAACTAAAATCTCTCTTTTTTTAATATGTAACCCTATAAAATCTCTCTTTTTTTAATATGTAACCCTAAAAGTTGTGTCACATAACTTACTAAAAGCTAATTAGGTTTTTAGGTTGCTTAAGTCACATGCATGTGCATGTCACATGCTTCAGGCATGTGACTTGCATGTGCATGACTTAAAATCCCTCCTGAAGCACATGATACTTATATGCCCTTTCCTTTTGACTTATAACATATGTATAAGACATGTGACACTCACATATTGACCAAATCACATCCAAGCCTGCATATGGCATGCGCATAGCACATGCTATCTTAAAACACATGTATCTTGAGTTCTACTTATCAGATTCATGTGATCTTGGTATCAAATCAAAGCTCTTTTCATGCTCTATCAAATAAATATGAAAGATCTAGGTTATAATAAATCCATAAAACATTATCTTATTCCTCTAACTTTTAGTGTGCAATCTTTTAGATTCTTGACATGTTGACAATATCTAATTAATCTCTAATTAATAATGTAAATCAAGAGCAGTGTCTAATCATACATCATGATTACCTACATGTTAAGAGGTCATCAGTTTCACTACAACTCTTCCATATCAGATTCCATGCAATAAACTCCTTTCACTAACCACTATCTTATTTAGGTTTGAGTATGAATTAATATCAACTCAATACATGATCAATTGTATTAGCTCATGTCCTAAATTTGATATTTCATGTAATCATAATCTTTATTCCCATAATGCTCTTATGAAACTCATTCATTAATAGACATTCCACTATGGCTAGAGATTCTTAAATAAAGAGTATTACATGAATCAATAAGATAAAACCCCTACTATTAATATGGGGTGGTGAATCCTTTATTGATAAACAAATACCTTCAACTACTTTACATTATATCTAACCTCCAAGCTATAAACGTCTCCTAAGGAGGAATAAAATATAGGAGTTAAAATATAATGATCCATATTCAAGATAACCTTGTTATCTCAAGTCTTAAGAATACTTGCACTACTGATATGAGTGAGATATATTTCACAGACATAAATCAATTATCCATATGAAATCTCACTGGCAAGGTCTCCAATGAGCTTGTCTTTAACTGCCTATCCATATGTTTACTTTAGACAACTCATGTCATAGTGAATGAGAATCACCTCATAAGCAAGTATAACATATGTTGATCTTAACTGCATTAATAATATCCATTCCTATTAATACATTGATCAGAGATCATTTAAATATTGAACATTTACATACAATAAGAATCTCATGTCATAAACTCTTTATGAATTCCTTTGTACTGTTCTAATATCTTGGAATTCATTATTTAGTTAAAAGCCTTTTAAGCAAACTCAATAATTAATAATGCCTTTTATTGATAAAATGTTCAATATTAAATTACAATAAAAACATGATGCTCTAGAGCATACACTAAAAAACTTCCACTTGCGCTAGAGCCGATCATATATAAACTTCAAACCTATGGAAGTTACATACCTATCATGGTTGCTTCTCATCAAAGCTTTAGTGAGAGGGTCTGCCATATTTTGTTCTATAGGAACTCTGTTAACCTCTACTTCTCCTCTACCAATGATCTCTTTAATCAAATGGTATCTTCTGAGCACATGTATGCTTTTTTGATGAGACATGGGCTCCTTTGCTTGGGTTATTGCTTTGTTATTATCATATAATAGAGAAATAACATTTGCACTATAGGGAACCACACTGAGTTCATGAATGAACTTCTTAATCCACACAACCTCCTTACTGTACTTCCATTGTTGAATTTACTGTAGTTTATTGTTTAGAACTCCTCCAAACAACAACACCACCATTCATCATGAACACATAACCTAATTGAGATTTGCAATAATCTTCATCAGATTGGAAACTAGCATCAGTATACCCAGTTATTTACAAATCCCCTTCTTCATATACCAAGAACATATCCTTGGTCCTTCTCAGGTATTTAAGGATATTCTTGATAATTGCCCAATGTTCCTCTCCATAACTGGATTGGAACCTACTTGTGACACTTAAAGAAAATGCCACATTAGGCCTAGTACATAACATAGCATACATGATAGATCCAATTGCAGATGCATTTGAGATTCTAGTCATGCGATCTTTCTCTTTTTATGTCTTTGGACACTAAGCCATAGAAGGATACTTTCCATGTAAGACGGGAATATAACCTTTCTTGGAAAGATCCATACTAAACCTCTTTCGTACCTTATCTATGTAAGTAGATTGTGAAAGACCAATAAGTTTCCTTGATCTATCCCTATAGATCCTTATACCTAAGATATAAATAGCTTCTCCAAAGTCTTTCATGGAGAATTATTTGGATAACCAAACTTTAACACTTTACAAAACTGAAATATCATTTCCTATGATTAATATGTCATTTAAATATAGTAAAAGGAAAATGATTGCACTCCTACTATCCTTCTTGTAAACACATGGCTCATCTATGTTTTGAATGAAGCCAAATTCTTTAATTGCCTCATCAAAATGGATGTTCCAGCTTCTTGATACTTGCTTTAATCCATAAATATATCTTTGAAGTTTTCATACCTTATTGCTATCACTGGATATAAAACCATCAGGCTGTGTCATATACACCTCCTCAAGTAGATTCCCATTAAGGAAAGCTGTCTTCACATTCATTTTCCATATCTTATAATCATAATGGGCAGTAATAGCAAGTAAGATTCTTATGGATTTAAGCATAGCTACTAGTGAAAAAGTTTCATCATAATCAATTCCTTGCTTTTGACGATAACCTTTTACCACCAAGTGAGCATTATAGGTAACCACGTTACCATCCATGTCAGTCTTATTCTTGAAGACCTACTTGCACTCAATGGGTTTTATCCCCTCAAGTGGATCAATCAAAGTCCATACCTGATTTTCTGACATGAAATGCATTTTAGACTGCATAATCTTTAATCATAAGTCATATTTTGAACTCTTCAAAACGTCTTTATAGTTAGTTGGCTCATCATTCTCAACTAATAAGATTTCCTTATAATCTTGAACAAGGAATCCATACCTCTCAGGTATTGTTCTTATTCTAGTTGATCATATGATAACTTGTGTTTCAAGATGTTCTAATTCTACATCAATAGAATCCATTGGCTGTTCTGCTTCATCTTTTGGAAATTGAACTTATTAAGTTTAAATTTACTCCTACTATCTGCTTTTAGAAGAAACTTCTTCTCTAAGAAAATAACATTCTTTAAAATAATCACCTTTTGTTCTAAAGGAAGACAGAAGTAATATCCTACACTTTCCTTAGGATATCTTACAAAATAACATTTGTCTTGTCTGACATTGTCCTCTTCATAAAAGCAGGTCATCCCCATACTTTCAAATAAGAAAGCATAGGTTTCTTGTTATATCATAATTCATATGGTGTAACTTCAACTGACTTAGATAGGACCCTGTTCAAAACATAAACAGCAGTCTCAAGTGCATATCCCCAAAAAGATTTAGGTAACTCTGCAAGGCTCATCATGGATTGAATTGTATCTAATACAGTTTGATTCTTCTCTTTAGCTACACCATTATGCTGGGGTGTATAAGGAGGTGCCCATTTAGATAAGATCCCATTCTCTCTGAGATATTCTAGAAACTCTTGACTTAAGTATTCACCTCCTCGATCAGATCAAAGAGTTTTAATACCTTTTCCAAGTTATTTCTCTACTTCATTTCTAAATTCTTTGAATCTTTCAAAAGCTTTGAATTTAGGCTTCATTAAGTATTAATATCTGTACCTTGAATAGTCATTTATGAACATTATGAAGTAGTTATATCCACCCCTAGCATGAACAGACATATGGCTACATACATCTGAATGTATGCGTTCTAATACTTCTTGAGCTCTTTCACCTTTTCCTTTAGAAGATGATTTTTTCATTTTTCCTAACAAACAAGATTCACATATTTCATAAGATGCATAATCAAATGAACCCAAGATGCCTAGTTTGTGCAAGTTAGACATACAAGTGTTATTTATATGGTCAAGATGAAAATGCCATAAGAAGAGTGGATTAAGAGTATCAGCTTTGATTCTCTTAGTTGAACATTGAAAATGAGGTCTGAGTTATTCAGTATATATATTCCATTCTCAATATTTACAAAATAGTAAACCATACCATCCTTGAACATTGAATAACCAATATTGTTAATGAAAAAATTAAATCCTTGTTCAACAAGATAAGATACTGTTGACCCTGACTTTTCACCATTATGCAATTTTGGGCTTCTGTTGATTCGGCTCGATCTTAGTCCCCATATCGACCCCGATTATGCACATAGGCCTCTGTAGGCTTCCCTTGGGTATTCTGATGTACCAAATACATCAGAGCTGGTGGGGCCCACCACGGCGCCTGGCAGGGCCTACCACCCTCATTTCTCTATTCTGAGTATTCTGTACATGCAGAACACCCTTCACTATTGCCTACGCAAGGCAAAACACTTGAAATGCAAAATATCGCATTTAGGGCATTTAGCACTATTCACCATGAATAGTGCATCGATGGGACCCACTACCTTTACTAGCTATTCTGGATGCTCTGTACACACAGAGCATGCCTTATTACTGCCTATGCAAGGCAGGGCTTGCAGAATGAAAAATGTTTCATTTTGGGCTCGAGACACTATTCATTATGAATAGTACATAGGTGGGGCCCACTACTTTTATCGGCCTATTCTGTGTATTCTGTACTTATATAATACATTTTCCAATAGCCTTATGAAAGGCATAACACTTGGCATCCCGAATGCCAATTTCAGGGCCCACTACGCTGTGGGGCCTACCAAAAGCACTATTAGGCCCCGCTACCCATTTTGCCATTTTAAGTGTTCTATACACACATAACACATTTTCATTGATGCCTACGCAAGGCACGATGTATGGCAAGCTAAATGCCGCATTTTGGCCACATGGCACTATAGGCCCAAAACGAGCCCATTAAAGGAACTCGTCGTACGGGGTCGAATTTGGCAAAATTCAAAACTGCAAAGTGACTCTGAATGTCGATTGCATCTTAGTTGACATGTGACATGCATTACATTTCACCCATACAAGGTGAAATACATGAATTGGGTGTATAGCACTATGCGCGTAGCATATAGCAAAATAAGGCTAGCTAAGGTGCCCACTTCGGGCACGTATTGCAACTTGTTCCGGTATCGGAATGGCTTCATTCAAGCTTCCATTCCCAAGAGTAAGTTGTAGACATGAATTTCACATATTCATTTGCCATTTGGGCACACCGTTTGCCCCCCGTTTGGTCCATCCAAAATGGCTGCTCGTAACAGATTTCTGGGGCAGCCTGCACAGGCTATCCCTGGTGCCCACTTTGGGCATGTATTGCAACTTGTTCCGGTATTGGAATGGCTTCATTCAAGCTTCCATTCCCAAGAGTAAGTTGCAGACATGAATTTCACATATTCATTTGCCATTTGGGCACACCGTTTGCCCCCCGTTTGGTACGTCAAACATGGCTGCTCGTAACAGATTTCTGGGACAGCCTGCATAGGCTATCCCCGGTGCCCACTTCGGGCACGTATTGTGACTTGTTCAGGTATCGGAATGGATTCATTCAAGCTTCCATTCCCAAGAGTAAGTTGCAGACATGAATTTTACATATTCATTTACCATTTGGCCACATCGTTTGCCCTCCGTTTGGCTCATGCAAAATGGCTGCTCGTAATAGATTTCTGGGACAGCCTGCACAGGCTATCCCCGATGCCCACTTTGGGCACGTATTGCGACTTGTTCCGGTATCATAATGGCTTCATTCAAGCTTCCATTCCTAAGAGTAAGTTGCAGACATGAATTTTGCATATTCATTTACCATTTGGGCACACCATTTGCCCCCCGTCTGGTCCGTCTAAAATGGCTGCTCGTAACAGATTTCTGGGACAGCCTGCACAGGCTGTCCCCGGTGCCCAATTCGGGCACTTATTGCGACTTGTTCTGGTATCAGAATGGCTTCATTCAAGCTTCCATTCCCAAGATTAAGTTGCAGACATGAATTTTGCATATTCATTTGCCATTTGGGCACAACGTTTGCCCCCGTTTGGTTCGTCAAAAATGACTGCTCGTAACAGATTTATGGGACAGCCTGTACAGGCTATCCCCGGTGTCCACTTCGGGCACGTATTGTGACTTGTTCCAGTATCGGAATGGCTTCATTCAAGCTTCCATTCCTAAGAGTAAGTTGCAGACATGAATTTTGCATATTCATTTACCATTTGGGCACACCGTTTGCCCCCCGTTTGGTTCGTCTAAAATGGCTGTTCGTAACAGATTTCTGGGACAGCCTGCATAGGCTATCCCCGATGCCCACTTCGGGCACGTATTGCGACTTGTTCCGGTATTGAATGACTTGGTTCAAGCTTCCATTCCCAGGACCAAGTTGTAGACATGAATTTTGCATATTCATTTACCATTTGGGCACGTGTTTTGCCCTCCATTTGGCTTGTGTAAAATGGCTGTCTGCCATGGTTTTTCCCACATTGAAAAAAATGGGATTTTGTCCTACATTGCCAATCTCATGGCTTGCACCCCTCCTAAGGCTAATATAAATACAAGGCTAAGCCTTCCTCTTCCAACACAAAAAATATCATGAAAATGATACATAACATATCATACATATGATAAAAAAATTTTAATTCTAAGACATAGGATTAAAATAACTGAGTAAAATTTTAATTAAGTTTAGCGACTAATTAAATTTTTACTAAAATCCTAAGCTTTTGGGAAATTTGGGGGAGCGACTTCTAGCCGTGGTAAGTCGTTTATTCCTTCGGCTTTTTTTTAAAGTTATTTAAGCTTTTCTGCCATGTTTAGCTTATTATCTTAGTTTAGTTTTACTGCCATGTTTAGCTTATTGTTTTATTTAGCTTTACTGCCATGTTTAGCTTTTTACTATGCCATGTCATATGCCATTTATGCCATGTCAGCATACCACATGCCATAATGAATAGTAACTCATGAATAGTAACTCATGATTATTATGCCATCATGCCACATCATATGCTAATATGTCACATCACATGTCATACGCCATTTATGCCATGTCATCATACCATATACCATGATGAATAGTAACTCATGAATAGTAACTCATGATTATTATGCCATCATGCCACATCATATGCTAATATGTCACGCCACATGTCATACGCCATTTATGCCATGTTATCATGTCACATGCCACGCCACATGTCATACGCCATTTATGTCATGTCATCATGTCACATGCCACGCCACATGTCATACGCCATTTATATCATGTCATCATGTCACATGCCACGCCACATGTCATACGCCATTTATGTCATGTCATCATGTCACATGCTATGCCACATACTATACGCCATTTATGCCATGTCATCATGTCACATGCCATGCCATATGCCATACACCATTTATGCCATGTCATCATGTCACATGCCACGCCACATGCCATACGCCATTATGCCATGTCATCATGTCACATGCCACGCCACATGTCATACGCCATTATGCCATGTCATCATGTGACATACCACGCCATATGTCATACGCCATTATGTCATGCTATCATGTCACATGCCACACCACATGCCATACGCCATTTATGCCATGTCATCATGTCATATGCCACGCCACATGCCATACACCATTATGCCATGTCATCATGTCACATGCCACGCCACATGTCATATGCCATTATGCCATGTCATCATGTCACATGCCACGTCACATGTCATACACCATTACGTCATGCTATCATGTCACATGTCATATACCATTATGCCATGTTATCATGCCACATCATCATGTCATATACTATTATGTCATGTCACCATCGGACTTCGGCTCTTGATTCATGCTTTCATATAGCATAGAATTAGTCGATCAAGTCTTAAATTTCATTTTCTATTAACAATCTTGCTTGTTTATTTGCATTTTCACTCGTGCTACCCGAGGTGGAAATTTCCAGAGGAGGTTGAGACATTACTAAATGTCTTGGATTTTTGTACTGACGAAGATCCCTTGTAATAGAATAACATTATTGCCCATTTTAGGATTTAGCATTAAATCCCACGTGTATCCCCCATTCTCCTTGATCCCTTTCACCGGCCTTTTGATATTTTTATTCGTGGATGGTTTATATTTACTTAAATATACCATGTCATTCTAGTCATATGCCATGTCATATGACACAATCACACACGTATATGTATGCCATGCATATACCATGCCATAACATAATGTATTTCGTATGCTCATATGTATCAATATGTAATCCAATACGCCAATATGCAATACAAATATGCAACTCGCGCACTCAACCAATATGCCTTTCCATGCATATATAGATGCCATTTCACATGTCATATATGCCATGTCATGTCGTATGCCATAACACATATCATACCATATGCCATCATATATACTATGTTAAATACGCATTCACATACGTATTGTTATGCCATGACATATATATGCCATGCCATTTCACATGTCATACACATGATATGTCATTCATTTCATATGTCATGCATATGATATGTCATACATCACCTCACATGTCATGCATATGATATGTCATTCGCTCCACATGCCATGCATATGCCATGTTTCACATCACCTCATAGATCATACATATGATATGCCATTCACATCATATGTCATGCATATGCCATGTCATATACCCCGTATATCATGAATATGCCATGCCACACACTTCATATGGTACACATACATCATACATCTAAATACGCCAAAACGATCTAAATGCACTAACACATTACGCTATATGTACTATTTATCATGTTATATGCTTATATACATGCTATCTTGCCATGTCATGCGTATGATATGTCATTCACGTTCACATGTCATGCATATGCTATGTTATTTTATCGCTACTTCATATGCCATGCATATGCCATGCCACTCAAATGTCATATGGCTTTATATGTCATTTTACGTGCAACCTTGCAAATGCCAAATCACATGACGCACTGTGTACTTACATTTACGCTCGTATGCTTGCCTGCTTAGGACAATTAATCCCAACTATAATGGCAAAATTGATTTTGGAAACTCATAGAATAGATCTCCACCACCCGAACCCAATCTTTAAAGGGTTTAACTAGCACTCATGCTATGGGTCAGTTGGACCAATCCGGAACCATTCGGTGGCGACTTCGTTGTGACTCTTTTGAATCTGTATCATTCCCTAAGGGAACCCCTTAGGAAGATTGCGCTTTCGCTCCAAGTGCGGTCTCCGATTAGTGACTTTTGCAAGCCTCGCTCTAGGCTCCGGCAAAAATCGGGCACTCACAGATACCGAAATAAGGTTCTTATTCAAATTAGGAACAAAATAGCTATTATTAAGTTCTAATTTTAAACTAAAAGATAAAGGTAAAACATATGTTCCTATTTCTAATGCAGCAACTCATGCTCCATTAATAACTCGGATGTATGCTTTGCTCCTACTTAGTCTCCTCCTGCTAACTAGCCCCTACAAATCATAACAAATGTGAGATGCATATCCATTATCTGATACCCAACACTTGTTATTAGAAACAGCATTAGAGTTAACCTCAATCACAAATATACATGAAGTAGAAGCACGATTCTTCTTTACCATCTCTAGGTATTCCTTGCAGTTTCTTTTTCAATGCCCATCCTTATTGCAATGAAAATAAATACCCTTGGTGGGTTTTTCTATAGCCTTTTTCTTACCTACACCACCTTAAGGTTTTAGGGCTGACTTCTTTCCCTTCTTCTTGGCTTTGCCCTTCTTTTTAGCAGGCCTAGAAGTGTTGACTACTAGTGCTGCTTTAGCACTCTTCTTGTTAGGATCCTGAGCATATTTTAATAAATTAATTAGCTTAAGAATAGGAGTCACTACCTTATTCATCTGGTAGTTAAGCATAAACTGTGCATAACTATCAGGCAATTATTATAGAATAAGGTCTATAGCCAGCTCTTGCCTCAAAGAAAAACCAAGGTTCTCCAACCTTTGGATGTAGCCATGCAGGATAATAAATGACCTTTCTAATATTTTACACCTGAAAAGTGCCTTTGAGAGCTCATATCTCTCAGTCCATGTTTTTTCTTCAAAAAGTGATCTTAGATAAGTAGCCATGGCATGGCAGTTCATAGCCTCGCACTACTTTTAAAGATCATTCTCCATAGCACCCAGAATAATGCTATTGGCCATCTCATCCTCCTCCTTAAACTTATTGTAAGCTTCTCTAACTTTATCAGTAGAGTTGGCTATAGGTTGTTGTGGATAAGAATGATGCAGTATATAGGCTATCTATTTGCCTCTCAAAATAATTTTGATTTAGTGAATCCAGTTAATGTAGTTAGATCCATTCAGTTTTTGTTTGAGAATGCCATGAAGATCAACTTTTCTTAACATTATATAAAATTCTAGAGAAAAAGAAAAAATACTGTGTCATTAATAACATCATGTATATTAAAAGCATAAAAAGGTCTTTTATTAGCTTTTATCTCCCACTATTTTATTTTGAACTAATAGCCCTTAACTACTAATCCAAGAAGGTTGTGCTTTGCCTTACTTAGTAGGTTAGTATCTGATGATCACTAAGCCCAATCTTGAGTATACCAAACAAACTGGAACTTAATATCAATAGGTAGACATCTCTCATATTAATCATATTAATATATGATTACTGAGTCATTGGGTTATCAACTTCTTTTGGTACTTATGTTAACTCTTATAACATAATTCTCCAAACTGGCCTATAAAATATTTTACCTTAGGTATGCCCAACAAATAAAATATTTTATTTAAATCCAACCCATTTTAAAAAACTTGGATATACCCTATGTTAAATAGGCTTGAGTATGCCCAACAACCTGAATGACACGAAGCTCTCCACCGCTATCTTAAAAAATGGAAGGCCTTAGATTTATATTCCTTTTAAGGGATTTACTCCCTTTTATGTCATTTAAAAAAGAAAAATATACAAGGCGGGTATGTGCAAGTGTGCATCATGCATGGTCCTGGCTCATGCATGCAATGGCATGCTTATACATCTCATACATCCAATATAACAATTTATAATATGATGATTATGGACTTCAAGTCTAAGGTTAAACCTAGGTTATGCATGACTTCACAAACCCTAAAATTTAAAAATAAAGCTATCCTATTACAAATTTAGTCTTGGAGTTCCACTTTTGGTCATGTTAGTGTATGCTCTAGAGCATCATGTTTTATTATAATTCAATATTGAATGATTTATCAATAAAAGGCATTATTCATTATTCAATTTGCTTAAAAGGTTATTAACTAGATAATGAATTCCAAGATATTAGAATAGTACAAAGGAATTCATAAAGAGTTTATGAAATGAGATTCTTATTGTATGCAAATGTTCAATATCTAAATTATCCCTGATCAATGTATTAATAAGAATGAATATTATTAATGCAGTTAAGATTAGCACATGTTATACTTCCTTCTGGGATGATTTTTATTCATCATGAAAAGAGTTGTCTAAAGTGAACATGTGGATGATTAATGTATGTCTATGAAATATATCTCACTCATATCAGTAGTGAAAGTATCCTTAAAGACTTGAGATAACAAGGTTATCTTAATTATGGATCACTATGTTTTGACTCCTATGTTTTATTCCTCCTTAAGAGACATTCATAGCTTAGAGATTGGATATAGTGTGAAGTAGTTAAAGGTATTTATTTATCAATAAAGGATTCACCACCCTAGATTAAATGTAGGGGTTTTATCTCATTGATTCATGTAATATTCTTTATTCAGGAATCTCTGGCCAGAGTAGAATGCATATTGATGAATGAGTTTCATAAAGGCATTTTGGGAATAAAGATTATGGTACATGAAACATCAAATTTAGGGCATGATCTAACACACTTGATTATGCATTGAGTTGACATTAATCCATACTCAAACCTAGATGAGATAGTGAATGGTGAAAGGAGTTTATTGCATAGAATCTGATATGGAAGGATTGTAGTTGAAATAATGACCTCTTGACATTTAGGTAGCCATAATGTGTGACTAGAAACCACTCTTAATTTACATATGATTTTATCAAATGAAATTTAATAATATGTTCATATGTTGCCAACATCTCAAGAACCCAAAAGGTTGCACACTAAAAGTAAGAGGAATGATAATCATGAATGGATGTTGATAAAATAATATTTTGTGATTATGAGATAACTTGTATTTTTCATATTCATTTGAAATAGAATGAAGAGAGCTTTGATTTGATACCAAGATCACTGAAATTTGATGAGTAGAACTCAAAATACAAGTGATTTAAAATGACATGTTTTACATGCATGGTATATGCGCATTTGGATGGAATTAAATTAATTAATAGTCAATATGTGATAGTCACATGACTTATTCATGTGTGATGAATTAAAAGGAAGTGCACATGATTATCATGTGTTTCTAGAGGGATTTTGATTCATGCATATGCAAGTCACATGTCTAAAGCATGTGACATGCACATGCATATGACTTAAGTAACCTAAAACCTAATTAGGTTTTTATAAGTTGTCTGACACAAATTTTAGAGTTACAAAACAAGCTAATTTCAGCTGCCTCTTTTTCCTTTTGATTTTTGAAAATAATTCAAAGCTCAAGAATAAAGAATCAATTCAGGTTTTGATAGAAGATCAAGAAGAAGAACAAAATTTATTTCTTATTCTTCATCCATTCCTTTTATGTTTTATTTTACTAGTCTCTAAAAAAAACTTATAATATTGATTACTAATCATTCCATTACTTGTGTGGATAATTTTAAGATCCTCTATCTTGGGGATTGAAAAGTTTACTACAACTTTCTAGAAGGATAAGAAAGAAGGAAATCTGCATAAAAGTAAGTTTTTCGATCTCTTCTTTGATAATCTTCTTTATAATTGATGTATTCTATGAATGGAATTGCTAGATCCGATGTAAAACATGTTTTTAAAAGTTTTAAATTATATCTTCTGCTGCTAAACACGTTTTTATAAACCAACAAGTCTTACCTTATTCCCTTGCTCCATTTTCCTCCTTTTATTGTTCTTTTACAAACTATGTAATTTAATTACAAATTTCTATAGTAGAAACCCCAAGTTACATTTGAGGGGAAGTAGATAAGAAAAGAAGTACAAAAGAAATAAGGAAAGGCACGACACGCATGCCATATTTACCAATATTTATAAAATGTATATGCTCAATCACATTGGCCAAGTCCATAATCATCATCATGTTATACATTCATAATGTATAAATAAATAATCTCCTCTTATCAATTTTTGATTTAAATTTTAAAACAGCTTATTGGGCTTGCTTTTGAAAACATATGGGTTTGCTAGTTTTGAATTCTTTTGAATGAATTAATTATTAACTTAAATAATCATCCAAAAATAATATATTCATTATTTAATCACACTTTAAATATTAATATATCATTTAGAAGTTAAAACAGTAAAAACTAGTTAGACTCCTTATCATGCTCAAATTGCTCCACTTAAAAGTTTTAATTCAAATAAAATACTTATTGATCTTAAAGATTAATAAAAATTTATTTATAAAAACTTTAATGTGTCCAAAAAATTAAATTATATTCCATTACACAAATTAATGAAAATAATTTGAGTAATTTATTATCAAAAATTGAATACAATAATAATAAACATCTTATATGCATGTTTCGTTTTGATTGAATAAAACACTTCCAATTTGTATTTTTGTTCATTCCAAATGCTCCATATTTATTTTAACATATTAACTAATTGATTCATTACATGCTCAATAATTAAACATGCAACAATCAAGCAAGAACATCAAGAATAATACAAAAATCCTATTCAGCCTTTTAATGAGAAGCATGCATAAACATCAATTTTTATGTCATAAAAATCCCACCTATGCATTCTGTTTTTTTTTTGATAACAACCATGATAATTTATTGAAAAACATGTGGTTAAAATTTGGAATTTTAATTCTCACTATAACCTCTTTAAAAAAATAAAAAATAAAAGCCTAAAATTAAGGAAAAACTAAAAATTTCATGTATTCTATGCATAGATTGCAACACCAAAATGCTCTAATACTACTGTTAGTTTGTTAAATCATGTTTAGTAGTGGAAGGTGAGTTTTAAAACTTTTAAAACATGTTAATTAAGTGGATTTAGGCAATCATACATATAGAACACGTATAAGAGAAGAGTTCATGATAAGAGAGCAGGTAAACTTACATTTAACCTATCTCCTTCATTCTTGTTTGTCTAAAAAGTTATAGAAAACCCCAAACCAGAGGATCTTAAAACTATCCACACAAGTAAGAAGGAATGGTTAGTAATCAAATTAGTAGTTTTTATTTTAGAGACTAGTAAAAACAAAAATAAAAGAAAAGAGGATGATGGATGATTGTGGGATTCTAGGTTATCTTGTAACCATAAAACATTATCCCATCAACATCCTCTAACTTTTAGTGTGTGACCTTTTAGGTTCTTGACATGTTGGCAACATCTATTAAGCTCTAATTAATAATGTAAATCAAGAGCAGTGTCTAGTCACACATCATGACTACCGAAATGTCAAGAGGTAATCAGTTTGACTGTAACCCTTCCATATCAGATTCCATGCAATAAACTCCTTTCACCAACCACTATCTCATTTAGGTTTGAGTATGGATTAATGTCAACTCAATACATGATCAATTATGTTAGATCATGTCCTGAATTTGATGTTTTATGTAATCATAATCTTTATTCCCATAATACTATTATGAAACTTCTTCATTAATGGACATTCCACTTTGGCCAGAGATTCTTGAATAAAAAGTATTACATGAATCAATGAGATAAAACCCCTATTATTAATTTGGGGTGGTGAATCCTTTATTGATAAACAAATACCTTCAACTACTTTACACTATATTCAACCTCCAAGCTATGAATGCTTCCTAAGGAGGAATAAAACATAAGAGTCAAAATATAATGATCCATAGTCAAGATAACCTTGTTATCTCAAGTCTTAAGGATACTTGTACTACTGATATGAGTGAGATATATTTCATAAACATAGATTAATTATCCATATGAAATCTCACTGGCAAGGTCTCCAATGAGCTTGTCTCTAATTGCCCATCCATATGTTTACTGTAAACAACTTATGTCATAGTGAATGAGAATCACCCCATAAGGAAGCATAACATGTATTGATCTTAATCATATTAATAATATCCATTCTTATTAATACATTGATCAAGGATCATTTAGATATTGAACATTTGCATACAATAAGAATCTCATTTAATAAACTCTTTATAAATTCCTTTATACTGTTCTAATATCTTGGAATTCATTATTTAGTTAAAAGACTTTCAAGGAAACTCTATAATGTATAATGCCTTTTATTGATAAAACATTCACTATTAAATTACAATAAAAACATGATGCTTTAGAGAATACACTAACAACACTCAAGGTGAAATCCTTAAGAAGTTAATAAAAGGTTACTAATCATTAATATTTAAACAATCATATGGAAGAAAATTATAAATCATCTTATAAAAGAGATTATATAATTGGAATCTAGTGAAACTTTTTGAATGATGGCCACCAAAATAGCAAGTCCATGGTATCTTCATAAATCTTTATCATTATAAACCAAAACATACATCTCACTCCTTATGAATTAAATGGAAATCTAAATGGAATGCACTTAAGAGGCATAATAGTTATGTCATCACTTAAAATGATGCCTTTGTATATACTATTTTATCAACCATTACTGAATATATAAGTTTCCTAAAAGGTGGGTGTATTTATTTTATGAACCTTGACTTTATCAAGTTAGTAGTTTAGAATTTTATAAACCATAACTCAATGATATTAATAAGGAAAATCCTTACTTTATGAGTTTTCAAGTCCTTATGTTTCTAGGAGGTGATACTCAATTAATACTAAAGCACATTGCTACTTTACTATTTAGCATGAGGAGTTAATAAATAATGATGACTTTTCTTATTTTAATAGTTGATTATTCTTTAATTCATTAATAAGTACCACCTTCTTATAATATTATGCTATTTCAAAGAATTCCATTTATTCTTAATAAAAGATGAAAAGACTGTTTCATATTCAATTATTTAGAGTCAAGATAGATATTTGTATTGTAAAGCTCTCTTAAGCCTATCAAAGGAATATAAAGATAATCGATATGGTCATTACTTAGTTTAATAAAATTTAAAATAAATGGAAGATATTCTTTACTAGAGATTATGCATGTTAAAATGTCATAAAAGAGACATAAAGCTGCATATAAAATTTCAAGGTATGAAATTTTATGATTTTTAATTTCATGATTTTTATAAGATAGCAATAAAAGTAACTAAGTATGGAGAACTCCTTCAAGAAGAGAATCATAGGAGAAAGGCAACCATAAATTCTTATTTTTAAGAAGTTTATTTCAAATTGGAGGTGGTAGTGACATTGATTTTGACTAGGAGAAGGAAGTGAGAGATTTGTATATTAATGGAACCTATCTTTGATCATTTTTAAAGAAAAAGGTTCCTTTAAAAGAAAATGCATGCTATTAATGTCCAACCATAATACACTTTTGAAGTGGCTAAGAGTGATAAACTCTTTTAATTTTTTATTAAAAGAGAAGTTCATAAAGTTATTATCATATCACAAGTTATCGATTAAGTAAAAACTAAAAAGGGAAGATAATTACAAGTATCATAATTCTTGTGTTCACTCGATTAAAAATTTTTAAGTGCAATCATATTAATAAAAGGCATCATGAAGTTTCCTTAAAATAAGTACTTATATTTATTAATAAGGCATGTTCCTATCAATCACCACCAATAATACTACCTCATATGTTCTTTAATAGATGATAGAAAAAGGTAGATATGTTGACCTTTGAAATTAAAAAAAATCACATCAAATACAGACATCAAAATAAATGAAATTTTGAAACTCATTTAGGATCCTTGCATTTCAAGCAATTCATGTACAAAAGATGTTGTTACTTACCACTCATGAAAAATTCTAAAATGTCTTTTGATTTGAGATGGAATTGAAGTGATGCACGATCTATTCAATAAATAGTCTTTATCAATACCTACACACATGAACATAAATGAATGGGGCGTAAAAGTAATTGCTTCTCATGATCTAAATCATATAAATTTTAGGTTTGTATTTGCATTTTCTTAAAAATGAATCAAAGAATATGTAAAAGAATGATTGTGACTCCTTATTTTTATCTATCATAATCATAAGTCAAAATGTAAATTAATTTGTATTGTTTATTATGTATTTGTCACACCTTACCCCTCTTATAAAGCATGACATACTCCCGTAATATGATTTAACAGATTCCACTTCAATACCGAAATTCGCTAAACATATTACAAGGGATGTTAAAAATCAATTATCGACCCCTTTTATAAGTTAAAAGTATTAAGAAGTAACAGTAAGATTGTTAATAAAATGTAGGAGGATAAAAATTTTGACTTTAATTTCGATCGTGAAAACAAGGGAATTTAAAAATTTTATTGTCATTAAAATAAAAGCTTTCAAAAAGAAGTTTCATAAAATCCAATAAAATTTTTGCATGATAAATCACATCTTCCAAATCTACAAATCCACCTGTAGAAAACACAATTCCCTTCCTCCAAAACATCATTTCCACATCTCCAATTCATATTCCAACATAATTCATAATATATAATATAAAATCTCAAATTAAAACACATTATATAACCATTTACTCCTTTAATATCCTATCCACTTAAAATCTTACACATTATTTATCAAATATTATACATTCTTAATCGTTAAGACACATTTCCATCATCATACATATTCAAACAAGATGAATGCCATACCCATATTAGCCTAATATTTCTATCTTTCTTAATATTGGGTTTTCTTGAATTTTATTCACTTTTAACACTTCAAATCATCATTTTTCATCTTAATTCATAATAATATCATTCATTTCAAATCAAACTCACACTCAGATCTGGCGTAACATGCTCCCGTAGTATAAATAATAACCTCCTAAGAAAGGAAATCACTAATTACACTACAAAGGATGTATACATTTTTTTATAAGTACTATTCATCAAGGTTACTATTCATAAGTTACTATTCATCAAACCTTCCAGTGAAAATGTTTCACATTATAATGTCCGCTTACTATTATTATGATGTAACCTGGTCATTTTATCTATTTGTTTCCATATATCATATTACATCGCACAATAATATGTAACACATCAAATACATACATTATTCATCATATGTTATCCATCAGGTATATCATAGTATATAATCACTCACTAAGTCATATGTATATACATCATATGATAACATATCATGGTCTTGTGATTCCCACATCGGGGTTTCACCACTAGGATGCTACTGCCATTAAGATTAACAAAGAGCTACATAATGGAAAACTATTCAGGAGTATGTTACATGCATCCAATACCACTTCAAGAATGAGATTTTCTCCAAAATCTGACTCCCAGCTAATAGTAGATCATTTACTTGTATGCTCACCCATAGGTCTTGATCCTGCATTCATCAAATGACAAACGCTGAGTATAAAACTTAGTGGTGCTATAAAAATATGTACATGACATGATCAAATATTAAAAGAATCATAATAAAGCCAATTGTATCATATTACATTGTACCATGTCTTTAATAATTCATGTATAGTGTAAACATAGAAATAAATATCATATAAATATCCATGTAACCATTTTGGATATAATAGCATCATGTCAATGTATGTAAATGAGAATGCAATCATGCTTTGCATTCTCCCTCTTGTTTTTCTATAACGTCTCTAAGAATGCGACCATGTTCTTCATTCATGATTGTGTACAATTTGTATTGGGTCCTATATGTACCGACACTCATTCCTATAGGAATATATAACATCTGTATGGTTCTGTAAACCCATCATTAATTTGTGGTTCCATAAGGAACAAACTGTATGATTCCTCAAGGGAATCCATCATCTATATGACCCAATACGTTAATAGCATATAGCTCTATAAATATCTCTTTCTTTTCCTTTCTACCTTATAACTTCTTTATGACATGCCATGAATATGCCTTTATGCTTGTATGGTTCATGACATGAAATGTGAATGATGCTTGAATGATCATATACAATGTTGATCATATGAGAATATTGACTGTGTAAAGTCATTCTACTTGTACTATAAGCATTTAAGCATAAAACATCATTTCAGGACCTTAGATAGGGTCATGAAGTGAAAAGCATAAACCTGTGGCAGTGTTACCCCTATCGTGTGCTTGAGAAGTAGTATGTGTCTCTTCGGTCATACCTATATCATTACCATTTCACATCCTATTTAGTAAAGCTATTCATTTCAGTCAAGTAATATAGTATCGTCAGCCATTCCAATCCATTCATAACCTTTACCATAGTTTTACATTGCTTCATGAAGAATAAGTAAACATGAATCCATCCCATTATATATCACACAACAATAATAGTGATCATAGATTTTAACCATTTTGGTAGCCCCCTTTTATACCTTAAATGTGTTTATAAGTGTATAAGATTGAGTAGTAGGGTTTTAAAGGGTATAGCTTAAAGTTTTGGAAGCTTGCAACATGTTTCCCTTAAGTGGTCAAAACATGCAAGGCACTATATTATTCATTTGGTATGTGATACTATTCATTTGGTCAATTATTACTTTACTTTACTTCATCTTTTTAGAGACCTTATAGGACTCATTATAAACCATGAAAAAAATTTACATTTAGGCCTTCAATCCATGTATAAATCAAGGCAACAAACCATGTAAACAAAGTCCTTAACTATGGAAACACATAGTATGCAAATACACATTATAAAACCTTTCATTTTGGTTTCTTGTCAGGGACCCTTAAGGATGGCGTCCCCTTTTTGACTGCCTTATACTTTTTGTTTTTAAATGATCTAGATACCATTTGAAACTAGACTTAATAAGCTTCGATTCAAGTATTTTACAGAATTTTTGGACAATGTTAAGACGTCTAAAAGTCAATTCTAATCCGGGTTAACATTTCTGCCGAGGCAAAAATTTAGGTTTGCATACTTAAGGTTCTATTTAATTTTTCATGTAACCAAATGCCAATTTCTTCATTTTAACACCTCATTCCATCTTACATTCATGCATTCTTATAAGTTATTCATTCATACCAATTTTTAAAGACCAAATACAAAAAATGATAATTTTGGGTAGCAACTTTTTAAACACTCTCTTATTTGTACCATTTCCTTTCTAATGTAAATTTAACATTCTAATTCCCATCCATTTGCACTCAAATTGCACAATCAACATCCCAACACATAATTTAAGCATGTAATCCATAAAAATCAAGTCAAAACATAATGTTTACCCCTTATACTACAAGGAACTCATGCTTCCAAAATAAGGCAGCAAACATCCCATTCACAATCACTACTCTTCTTCCACTTTTCTTCACCCTTTTCATACCTTTTAACACATTTCATCACTCCATATTCATCATTCACACATAGCACAACAAATTAAGAGTTAATTACATCATATACAAGCTAGGGTTTGTATGAAAATGCATATACATACATAACTTCATTTCGGTTGCACTAAAATAGCACATTAAGCATGCTTAAGCATGTTTTTCATCAAATTCATCATTTTTCCTTCATTTACTTCAAATTATTCATGCTAGTAGAAACCATACATGATCCATACATCAATTTATCAAAGAATATGAAGTAATAAGCATACATATGAAGAGAACAAGCTTAAGAACCCCTTAAATATATAATTTCCATGAAATATTACCTTAGGTTTAGGATTTTCTTTAAGTTTGGAGTGTAAGAAGGGGAGGAAGAAGAAGTGAACGAATTCCTTTGGAGTTTTAGAATGAAAAATCCTTAATTTCCTTCTCTTTATTTCATTTTTATGTTTTATTTAATTAATTTAGCAAAAGTCAA
>CANYBF010430549.1:0-10808 GCA_948192965.1 Dalechampia spathulata
AGGTTCAGAATGTGTTTGGAAGTGTGTTTCAGGTTAGCAAGAGCGTGGGACAGGTTTCGGGCGAGCTAGGCATGCCAATAGGCATGTATTGCATTTTTAGGAGGTGGTACGGGCGTACGGTTTGGCCGTACGGTCGTACAAGACAGAGAGAATCAGGGATTTTGGCCTCGGGAAGGCGTACGGGCGTACCAAGAGGTGGTACGGCCGGACGCCAACTCGCAGGAAATTTAGTTTGTCAGTCAAGCTTGCAGGAATTGGGGCGTACGGGCGTACCGGAAGGTGGTACGGCCGTACCACAACTCGCAGGTTTTTAGGTTTGTCAGGCTTTTGGAGTCGGTACGGGCGTACCAATGTCCGTACGGCCGTACGCGACTTTAATTTGACTTTTTAAAGGTAAAATCATAGCGTTTTCCATAAGTTTCTTACCCTTTTCTTCAGCCAAAACCTTCCTTAAACCTTAAGGAATATCCTCCTTAGCGTACCGTAGCTTCCCGAACGTGCGAGAATACGATATAGAAGTTAGCAAGTGATCGAGTCAAGACTAGAAGCTTACACTAGAGGTTGCTTGGAGTGGAAGGCGTGTTCTAGAAGTAGCTCTATTGTTAGGTTTATGCTAAACAATGTTTGTTTGTTCTAAGTTTGTGCTATGTCTATGTTAGCTGGTTTCTATTGCTAGCTTGGAATGGAAGTAAAGTCCTAATTGTGATGATTCTCTATGCTATGTTCTTAATAATGCTTGTATTGATTTCTTGATGCTTATACATACGGACATGCATTGGGAAAGGAGAAGGAATAGAGGAAAAAGAATGAAAAGAGAGTGACGAGTGCAGAGCTATGCTCTGGGCATGCTGGGTCAAATATGAAAATGGATTCCTTTAAGGAATCGTATAGATTAATGCCCTCCCAAAAGGGAGATGAGTCTCGAGACATACAGTAGGAAATTGGTGCATAGCACCATACAGTTTATGCCCTCCTTCGGGAGATGAGTACTGGTACATACAGGGACCCAGTGTGTGCGAAAGGAAATATGCACATTAACAGGAAAAGAAGAGTGATTGAAAGAGGGAAAGAGGAAAAGGAATGTGAGGCATAATTGCATTGCATTGCATTGCATTGATCGGATATGTATTCTACAATGCTTTGAATATGAATGTTTATTTATGTTTGTTTAGCACCACTGAGTTTTATACTCAGCGTTTATCATTTGATGAACGTAGGTACCGAGCCCACAGGAGAGCCACCAGAGAGACGCTAGAGGTCGTCAGCAGAGAATCTATTCTCAAAGTGGTACGGGAGCTGTCTGGCAATCTCCACCCTTTTTGTAATTGTAGGCTTATTGTAATCATAGTGACAGTAGTAGTTGTATAGTTTTGATGGTGAAATTGTGATGTATATATTAAGAACCAATGTATGTACTGGTTTGCTTCAATCTTTATAAAGGCGCTAGTATTGAATCAAACCATGTGAATGAATGAATGTTTATTTCCAAGGAATGTTGTATGTATGGTTGCATGAATACCACGCTACCCTTCTCCTCACCATCAAACACAGGTTAGGGTCCCCATACGACCGTGTACGTATTGCACATAGGATGTATCCCTTGTAGGTTACGTGGCGGTTTTCCCTAGGGGCGGTCGTTGCGTAGGCTACGGGAGCATGTTCCTCCAGGTATGGGCTGGGGTGTGACATCAGATGTTGCTATGTGTTATGAGGGATCAGACTTTATTGTCAGAGGATATGTTGACTCAGATTATGCAGGTGATCTTGATAAAAGCAAATCCACAACAGGGTATATGTTCACACTTACTGGTGGAGCTGTAAGCTGGGTATCAAAACTGCAATCAGTTGTGGCAACTTCAAAAACAGAAGCAGAACATGTAGCAGCTACATAAGCTAGTAAAGAAGCAGTATGGTTGAAAATGATAATGGAGGAACGCGGGCACGAACAAGAAAAGATGATTCTGTTTTGTGACAGTCAGAGTGCCTTGCATCTTGCAAGGAATCCAGCTTTTCATTCCAAGTCAAAGCACATACGAGTCCAGTATCACTTCGTTCGAGAAAAAGTGTAAGAGGACACAGTGGATATGCAGAAAATTCATACTAAAGACAACCTGACAGATTTTATAACAAAGGCAGTTAACACTGACAAGTTTATCTGGTGTCGATCCTCTAGTGGCCTGATGGAAGCATAAGCAGCATGGAAAGACAAAGACGAAAGAATGGTGTGAAGATCTGATTAATTCTCAATCAAATCTTCAAGTGGGAGATTGTCAAGGTAAAAGGTGATGGGCGCCCGCAAAAGAAGAAAATGGGGCGTCGTAAATTTTTGATTTAAAAAAAAAAACAAAGTCAAAAATTACAGGTGAGGACGCAGTTTGATACGCGTACCCTCTGCCTATAAATAGGCAGAGGGATTAAGGCAGAAAATCATCCCAGATCCCAAAAACAATCCAAATCCCACAGAAACGAGAGAAAAAAAAGGAAGAGAAAAGAAAAAAATATTTGAGAGTATTTTTAAGTCATTGTAACTCCAAATTATTTTCTTTTTAATAATATTCTTTGATTCTTCGTCCGTGGTTTTTACCCTAATTTATTTGGGGGTTTTCCACGTAAATCTGTGTGTTCAATATTTTATTTTCTCAAATTTTAGCTGCGATTCTGCTTTATCCGGTCCGTATTTTTCAACAAGAATTGGGTTTTAGTTTGATTTTTTTATTAAAAAATGGTGCGAATTTAAATTTATGAAAATTAAAATACTCCTTCCCCACTTCCCCCCTTCTCTCCCTCTCCATCCTCTTCCATATCAACTCAACAACATTCAAAAGACTCTTAGCCAGCTCGAATATCCACTGTAAATCTGGTAATATTATCCTCACTGATGCCATACAACATTTTCATAAGTTCTTTTTTCCGAACCCTTGCCTTCCATCCATACTTTTAATCATTTATTAACTTCCACTTCCAAGGCTGAATCTTGTTACGTTGTTTTCCCTTTGTATACCAAATTGTACATTAAAAATCATTACTATAATAATATTGATATTAATGTTTTAGAAAATTTTCTATTTACCTTCTATTTCTTGTACTTCTAATTGAGTTTTACATAACCATTGTATTCTTTACCGTTTTGCATTTGTATTTTCATTGTTCAATGTTTCAATCATATGTAAACTTGTGATGTTTCTTTTTTGTTCTCATTCTACTCTTTTCATATTATCTCTCCTTTTCTGCTCATCAGTCATATTCTTTTTAACCTGAAAAAAAAAGTTATAAATTTGATATTTCATAAGTAAAAAAGTAAGATGAAATTTGATAACATCATTTTATCTTACCATTTTTTTTATCTTTGTAACTTTAAACAAAGGATTTGGATGATTGTTATGATTGGAGTCACTTTTACCTGATATCATGATAAAATTAGAATCATGAATTTATAATGGATTTTATATAACATAATATAATTAATAAATATAATCACAATCACAAATTAAAAAGATATAAATGATACTAATAAAATATTATGATGAAAATATAATTGAAATAATATATTTTAGGTAATAAAATTATACTTTACACTAATAAAGATATTTAAATTATTTAAAAATCGGTTTTTGAATTAATTATAATTTTTTAAAAAATGAACAATATTTTTATTAGGATACTAATTTACTAATTTTAAAAATATAATTCTATCATATGATTTTATCTAGCAACATCAACAAACTAATATAAGGTCAAGTTAATAACATTCATAAAATAATATATTAAGCATTATATTTTTCATAACATAATATAAAATCTATAATATATTCATTATTTATTAATTGATATACTTTAATTAATTAGCTAATACAATAATTATAAATTATTAGGCTTATTATATGCGTTAATTCAAATTTTCAATTTTTTAATTTTACTACTAAAATAAATAAATTAGAAACGTAAATTAGGTGCATAAATTGAAAATATAAATTAGTATTATTAATTTGTAATTATTGTATTATTTATATTTTATATTATATATATTATTTTTATTAGATAAATATCATTAATTGTATTTTTATTTGTTAGGAGATAATTATTTTATATTTTATATTATATTCTCTAATTTATAGTACTTATAAAAATAAAAATTATTAATTTTATTTGTACTTATTAGCTGGTAAATTTTATTCAAAGATGATTGCTAATAATTTTATTTTTATTTATTAACAATTAATTATTTTATATATTATATTATATTATCTAATTTTAATCTAAATAACATAATTAAGGAGTAAATAAATAGTAATAGGGTGAAAGATTCAAAGGCACTTAGAAAATAAATTTTGTAGTTAGTGTATTAGTTTATATTTTTATTGAAATTTTTTAATTTAAATATTACTTTTTAAAATTTATCAAAAACAAATATAAAAATCATTTTAACAAATATAAATAATAAATTAATTTTTATTTAATGTAAATTAGTGAATAAAATAAATTTATTAATTGTAATTCTACCCTTCCCTTTAATTTTAATTGAAAGATAAATATTATTTTTTAAAATTTACATGAAGATAAATATTGTATTTTAAAACTTATGAAAAATAAATATAAAAATTACTCTAAAAAATATAAATAATAAAATAAATTTTTATTTAATATAAATTAGTGTACAAAATAAATTTATTAATCGTAATTAGTGTATTATTTTATATTTTTATTAAATTTTTAATTTAAATATTACTTTTAAAAAATTATCAAAAACATATATAAAAATGATTTTAACAAATATAAATAATAAAATAAATTGTTGTTTAATATAAATTAGTGAATAAAATAAATTTATTAATATTAATTAGCATAATATTAAATTAAATAAAATTTTACATAATTACCTTATTAAATTTGAAAAATAAATGCCTTAATATTAATTAATATAATATTAAATAATTATATTACTATTAAAATTAACAAATTAGAAATATAAATTAATGCATAATTTAAAGATAAATACTAATTATTTTATTTGTATTTATTAGCTACCAAATTCTATTCAAAGTTAAAAATTATTAATGTTATTAAAATATAAATACTACTAATTTTATTTCTATTTGTTAGCTACTAAATTTTATTCAAAGTTAAAAATTACTAATTTTATTTATATTTATTAATTATTAAATTTTATTTAAAGATAAATACTACTACTTTATCATTAATTACATATTAATTATTAACTATTTTATTAAAAATCTATTATTTCTTGTAATTTATTAATTATAATTAGTGTATTATTTATATTTTTGTTAAATTTAATATGATAATATATTAAACATTAACAAACTAATATAAAGTTAAGTTAATAACATTCATAAAATTATATATTAAACATTATATTTTTCATAACATAATATAAAATCTATAATATATTTATGAATTATAGTTTAATAAAAAATTATAAAAGTAGATGAAATTATTAATAAATATACTTTAAGTATGTATTCAATTGTTGTAAAATGTGATATAATCAGAATCCTAATTAGCATTATGCTAGAACTACAACAACAAGTTGGCTTCAAGGCTAAAAGAATTTAACTACCAGTTCATTAATCTAACTTAACAAATAATTATATTGGAATCCTATCCAGCCACATTAAGAGCAAAACAAAGAAGAGAGAGAGACAGACACCAAAGCTTGAGATGAATGCAATAAGAGAGTAGTAATGTAATTTTATTGTTATATCATCGCTATATCTAATAAGATATCATTCAATTTGTAAAATATATTTAAATTGAATTAAATGGGTTAACCTACCATATAATTAATTTCTTTTCTTATAATTAACAGGTTACTATGTATTATTTTCAGATATTTAGATAATGTTTCATAAATATTATTATAATTCAATTTTTAATATTTTATTTATTTATTTTTATTATTTTAAATTCATAAGATTAGTAAATGGAATTCTAATGTTTAATAAAATCTCTTATCCATGGGAATTATTTGTTAATTTTTCATTAAACAAAGATAATTAAGAATATAAATGAATGCAATGAATTAAGCTTTAGCTTGTTCAAGTTTGATTTATTTATAATTGAATGAAGTCGAATCAAGTTTTCTAACTTTTTTGATGTATTATGAGTTTAAAAGAACTTCATCAAACTTTAAATGAGCAAAATAAATATAATTATAAAATAAATTTTTTTATTTTTTATTTAAAAAATAATAATATTACTAATAGAATAATTATATTTCGTGTATATTTATTATTTTATATGCATAATTAAATTAAAACTATTTCTATATTTTTATATATTTATAAATTTATAGATTATACTTATTTTGTGCAAAACCATATAAATTATATAATTGATTAATAAGTCAGTTGCCTATCTATTTATTTATGAGCCTCACACATAAATATTATTCAACTTGAAATTGACCTTTTTCTTTTTGTAAAATGATTCTCCACAAATGAATTTAAACAACATTTACATGAATCATAATTTAAATATAGATAAATTAATTATACGTACTCAAATGCAAATAGATTTTGTTACATGTATATGAACATTAAAGAGTTAAAATTAAAATGATTTATTCTATGATGTTATATACAATTAATGCAAAAAATACAAAGTTAAAATGAATATATTTTATGATAGTCAGTTAATTTAAATAATAAATTTATTTCAAGATAAATATTTAATAAATTAATATGCAGAATTTTAAAATATATGCCGACAACATTTTACATCTTAGATATTCTAACTCTTCAATTTTTATCCAAAATAATTAGTAAAAAATTAAATATATAAATATGATTTATTACTCGTGTATTCAACTTGTTCATATTCTAATTAATATTATTATTTTTACTAGTTACTTTACACAATGACTTCTAAATTTATTTAATTTTACTTGATTTTAAAACATCTAAATAATATTTACAAAAATAAATTATTATTAATAAGTAAATAGAATAGAAGCAAATCTAAATGAATAAATATAAAATAGAAACAAACCTAAATTGAAAAGATGTTTGAAATCTGCAAAATTAAAAAATATATTATTAATAAATAAAATAAACTTTTACTTAGTAATACAATATAAAATAACATAATTAATGAGTGAATAAATCATACCATAATGAAAGATTCAAAGACAGTTAGTTATTGTAATGAATCCGTTATTAAATATGCTTCGAGAGCAAAAGAAGATAATACAAAAGAAAGACTTCTGGAAAGTAATGACATTTTTTTCAATCTAAGGTTAAAATAGAAATTATTTGATTATAAAAGAAGAACAATGATGGAGTAAAGGGAGAGGGTAGGGTGGGGGGCTTTGGTTTGAGCTGTTAAGGAAAATAATTTTTTCTTTTAAGGCTAAATTTAGGTATTAAAAGAGATCACAGATTTTTAATAAGATATTTAATAATTAATAACTAATTAATGATAAATTGGTAGTATTTATTTTGAATAAAATTTGAAATCCCAAGTATGGATGGCAACACAATAATCAAACAAAAATTGAAGAGAAGTAAAGAAATGGAAACACAAGAAATTTAGAGTGGTTCGGCCAATAAATGCCTACATCTACTTATCCAAGCAAACAACTTAGGTTTCCACTAATCAATACACAAATACAATAAAGAATTCTTCAACAAGAATTCAATCCCAAGTGTTTTCCCAAGGCTCACACTAAACCTCATACAATAAATATACCTTGCAGTAGAGAGTATGATGCTTTTTCTAATATAAAATAAAATAAGATGAAAAAATATACCTTGCAGTAGAGAGTATGATGTTTTTTCTAATATCTCCATTGCCTAGTTTGAAACTTGATTTTACTTGAACCACAATAGCTATGAAATCTATTAAAAGTACATATATCAATATTAACTTTAAAAAATATATAAATCTTGATTATATGAGGTTTTATAAAGGTACATACCTACAAGTTTGTCTTTCATTGCTCTCAGCTTTATCTTTTCATCTTGATTATTATTCATGGTTATTTTCTTAACATCACTAAATGTTCTAAAATTGTAAATTAATACATGATTAGATATTTTCAAATCATGTTTATTGATTATAGTATTAAAATTAAAATTTAATTCAAATCTATCACCTATAAGTAGATAATCGGGATTAATTCTCTTGACAGAGCCATTAATTATTATATATGTTTCTCCAATCTCAATATAATCTTCAAACTTTTCAAATAAATTACTTCAAATTATTGCACCGATTCTTTTACCTTGAAAGTAATTTTTTAAAATAATATTAGTTTAATAATTTAAACAAATCTAATACAAATAAAATGATAATTAAAAATAAACTTACGTTTGACATGGTTGTATTGTAGTTGAGGACTAAGATAGATGGTAAACTTGAAAGAGAAAAAAAGTGTGAAGATAAAATAAGAGATGCATTTAAATTTTTATAAATTTAAATAAAATAAAATAATATACTAATTATAATTGAAAATTTTATTTTATTCACTAATTTACATTAAATAAAAATTTATTTTATTATTTATATTTGTTAGATTCATTTTTATATTTATTTTTGATAAATTTTAAAAGGTAATATTTAAATTAAAAATTTTTAATAAAAATATAAAACAATACACTAATTACAAATAATAAATTTATTTTTGAAATTCCTCCTGCTGTTGGCAACACGTGCGATTTTAGAGTGGTTCGGCCAAACTCTTGCCTACGTCCACTTTCTCCTAAGTTTCGACTTAGGGTTCCACTAAAATCAATCGATTACAATAAGGATTCTCAACCGAATCCAATACCCTAGTATTTTCAAGGCTTACACTCTAACCTTTACAATCTCAATCTCACAATCAACTCAAAATACAAGTTAACCCCTAATGGATTAAGCACACATCAATCCCACAAAGATAAAATCTAATCTCTAGGTTGTAGGATTACAAACAATAAAGCAATTGAAGAAACAAGCTCAAACTTATTTGTGACAGATGAATATAGCTTAAATAAGAATGCTCTGCAAGTACATTTTTGTTAGGAATCAAAGTATGAAAGTTATTTTTTAAAAAAAAAAACTAGTCATTTCTCAGACTTAAAACCTAATTTATAAGTTATGTATGGTCGTACTAGACATGTACGCCTGCACGGATTCAAAACTATCTGTTAGAAAAAGAGAGGAACTATGGTACGGCCGTACCATCAATTGGTACGCCCGTACCAAACAAGTTGTCCTGACAAATAATTTTCCTGCGAGTTCGCGTACGACTGTACCAGCCAGTGGTATGCCCGTACCAAAGTAGGTTTCCTGACAAACCAAATTCCTGTGAGTTGGCATACGACCGTACCACCCAATGGTACGCCTATGCCAAACTCAATGGAACAATATACACTTAGTACGGTCAACCGTATAGCTGTACTTCACAACAGAACTATTTGGTACACCTGTACCAAAACTGGTACGTCCGTACCAACACAGAAATGTTTAGAAAAATTACAAATAATTTAAATTGACTCACACGAGTCTCAACAATCAAAACCTAGGGTCTAACAATTTTGTATAATAATTTATATTAAATATAAATTTATTTTATTATTTTTATTTGTTGGATTAATTTTTTATATTTATTTTTGATAAATTTAAAAAAGTAATATTTATCTTAATGTAGTATTTATCTTTAAATAAAATTTAATAATTAATAAATATAAATAAAATTAGTAATTTTAAAAAAATAGAAATAAAATAAGTAGTGTTTATATTTGAATACAAATAAGTAGTATTTAACTTTGAATAAAATTTAGTTACTAATAAATAAAGATAAAATGAGTAGTATTTATCTTTAAATTTTGCATTAATTTACATTTTTAATTTATTAATTTTAATAGTCATAGAATTATTTAATGTTATGTTAATTAATATTAAGACTTCTATTTTCTAATTTTAATAAGATAATTATGTAAAATATAATGTAATTTAATATTATGCTAATTAATATTAAGGTATTTATTTTTTAAATTTAATAAACTAATTACATAAAATATAGTTTAATTTAATATTAGATTAATTAATATTAAACTGTTCATTTTCCAAATTTAATAAGATAATTACGTAAAATATAATATAATATAATATAATAATATACTAATCACAATTAATATAAAATAATATACTAATTACAATTCATAAATTTATTTTGTACAGTAATTTATATTAAACAAAAATATATTTTATTATTTATGTTTATTAGATTAATTTTTAAACTTGCTTTTGTTAAGTTTTGAAAAAGTAATTCATGTAGTATTTATCTTTAAATAAAATTTAATAATTAATAAATATAAATAAAATTAGTAATTTTAATAAATAAAAATAAAATAAGTAGTATTTATGTTTGAATAAAATTAGTAGTTTTGAACTTTGAATAAAATTTAGTAACTAATAAATATAAATAAAATAAGTAATATTTATCATTAAATTATGCATTAATTTATATTTTTAATTTATTAATTTTAATAATGATATAATTATTTAATATTATGTTAATTAATATTAAAGCATCCATTTTCTAAATTTAATAAGTTAATTACGTAAAATATAATATAATATAATATTATGTTAATTAATTTTAAGCTATCCAATTTTTTTAATTTAATAAGATAACTACATAAAATATAATATAATATAATATAATAATATACTAATCATAATTAATAAATTTATTTTATTCACTAATTTACATTAAATAAAAATTTATTTTATTATTTATATTTGTTAAATTCATTTTTATATTTATTTTTGATAAATTTTAAAAAGTAATATTGAAATTAAAA
>CANYBF010430613.1:0-28589 GCA_948192965.1 Dalechampia spathulata
TGTTTACAAAATGATCCTAATTCTGTTTTAGTCTTTTTCATTTCAAATCTTAATGTTTTTTGTAATTTTACATCTTGACACATTTGTAATCCTTCTTTCTGAATTATACTGATTAACTGACCATAAGTTAAGTTATTATACGGAATTGGATTCCCATAATGTTATTTTATATTATTTCTTACTTTTTCTCCAAAAAAGAATGGAAGTCCTGCTAAGAACTTCTCCTTCCAATAATATTGATTCGAATCTTCTCTTAACATAATCCTAGTTAAAAATGTAGTTTTATAATACTGAAAATCACTTAATTTTTTACATCTTAAATTACTTAATAATTCAACATTTTTATCTTTTATATGTGATGAATCCCCTATAACATGTAATGATATAGTTAAAATTAATGTTGATACAACGTCTTGTATAGTTTCTCCATTTTCATTTAATATTGGAAATCACTTAATTTTTTACATCTTAAATTACTTAATAATTCAACATTTTTATCTTTTATATGAGATGAATCTCCTATAAAATGTAATGATATAGTTAAAATTAATGTTGATACTGCATCTTGTATAGTTTCTCCATTTTCATTTAATATTGGAATATCTTCACTATCAACTTTAATTGTATTTAATATTTCTAAATGTTCCTGATCTGTAAGGTGGAAATCCCACCATCCTTTTAGTTATCCTGTAAAACCATCAATTATAATTTCTGCTATTGCCCTATCAGATGCATTAGATTGAGTTTTATATGCATTTGTCGTCATTGTCATTTGTTATAATAAACTTAATATATTATATTCCGATAATCCATCTATATTCCATTCATATATTGTTGATGCATTATATTTAAATTGAGATATTGCATTAGGTCTATCAATTATACCTAAGTTTGGTGGTCTACTTACCCTTGAAATTATATCATTTTGATTTATTGGGTTTAATTCAAATTGTTGTAAGTCTTCTGTATCAACTTTACTTTGTTCTGATTCTGTACTTGACCATTCTACCAAATTATTTATAACACTTATTGTTTTAGATTGAGGTGTATCAGGTGCTAAATGTTGAATTGATTCAGATGTTGATTCAATTTTACTTAATTCATTCCTTAATGTTTTAAGAAACTCTTTATTTTTTAATTCTTTTTTACTTGAGTTAGAAATTTGGAATGGTTTAAAAATATATGATTTTAATTTGCCTTTTGCCTTTACTTCTATATCCTTAGTTTCTAATGATTTCTCGAGTCCTTTTAATTTTTTGTTTATACATTGTAAACTAGCATTACAAAAATTATTTTGTTTTATAATTTTTCTATTTGGATCATCTGCTTTTACAGTTTTAAATGGTGAACAAATTATTTCATTTTCTCCTAATAAAAACTTACTAATTGTATTATGTGGAAAATCATCTTGAATTATTTTATCATTTACTATCCATTCTGGTCTTTTATCTCTTATTGTGACAGGATTTAAACTTTTCTCTTTAATTAATTCATACCATTTGAAAAATTCTATTTTTATTTTATTTGTATTTATATATTCAAAATATTCTTCTTTTAATTTTTCAAAGTTACCATTTTTCACTAATTTATTTAATTTTCTTAAATTTTTTGTTTTAGTTATTTCCTTATAAAAATCATTATCAATTTCTTCTTTGCTTATAACATTTAATTCTCTGGTTATATTTTTTGTTATAGCTGATGCTGTTGGTGAAGAAGGTGATGGAATTGAATTTACCTATTGGTTTAAATAATTATCAACTAAACTTTCTTGATTATAAACTGCCTGTGGAACTGTAGAGCTATAATCTACTCCTTTCATTTTTAAATGTTTATGCAAGTCTGGTATATCTGATGTAGAAAATCTAGGTTTTACCAAAGTCTAAATTAATGGTTTAGGTTCATTTTATTTATATGATGCATAAATTACTTATGGTAAATTAGACACTCTTCCTAATTCTTCTGTTGATATAGATGAAGATGTATCTGTATACCTATTACTCATACTTCTTCTATTAAATTTTAATGAAACTTTACCATCTTCAAATTGCTCAATTTTACTTAAATTTACATTGGGTTTTGATATTTTTTCAGGTTCTGGTGGAGGTACAACTCCTTCTAATACCCATTCTTCTGGCAAAGATATATCCTTCCATTGAATTGTTTTTGGAATTACTATATTTATTTTAGTTAAATCAGTTTGTAAAAACTTAGTTTCTCCCATTTTAGGTTGTAATTTATATTTTATGCCAAACGCATACATCATAGCTTTATAATGAATTTTATATATTAGTGCTATTGGAATTGATCCTTGTAACATTTTATAATTATGTGTTTTAACTTCCAAAACCATACTTTTTAAAATATTTAAATCATTTAATGAAATCGTCATGTCTGGATATACTTCAAATGAAATAGGTCTTTCACTTAAACTTGTTTCAATTGATCCTAATAATGAATCTTGAAAATTTACAAACCTTACATCACGTATTACGGCCAAAATACTCGTATTTAATCCTTCTCTTGTTAATGGTTTTATACCTGCTTGTATTAATCCAATATGAATATATTTATACTTTTTACTTCTGTGATGTTCTAATGTTTTAGGTGATAGTAGAACTATTCTTTCAAAAGGTTTACTTAATTGAACATCTTTTTCTTCTACTTTAATAACATAATCTGTTTTAAGTAAATTTATTTTTGGAATTTTATAAATTTCTTTTTTATCTACTGTAGGTATTTCCCACTCATTTATTGCTTTGTTAAAGTCTTTCAAAATTACTTCATTTTTATTAATTATCCTTTTTATTTCTGATGATTCAGAACTTTCTGACCTTTCCTTACTCATAGATTTACACAAAAAAGGTTCCATTTTTAATAATTAATGTCAATATTATTAATCTTCAAATTGGTCGCGGCCACTGCTCTCACTACCCTAAAATGCTTAACACGGCTCACAACGAGACTTACTTAGCATACCCAAAACCTTTTCAGATTAAAAATATTTTCACCAATTATTAATAATGAAAAACTCTTTATATGTAACTCTACCCGACAAAGAAAGTCAGACTCTGATACCAGCAATATATATATATATATATATATTGTGGAATAATTAATGATTTCCTTGCTGGGGAGATTATTAATTATTCTACGGGAGCGTGTTACACTGGGTTAGGGTGTGACATGTTTGGTAAAATTGAAAATTAAATATTAAGTGTTAGATAAATAAATTATTTAATAAATTTAATTATTAAAAATTTATGAAATTAATTGGTTTCATATATCTATGATTTTAAATTTTTATTATTATATTTATTTAATGATTTAAAATATTTTTTACAAAAAAATTTAACTTAAAATGAGACAATATATAATATGATCTTTATTAATTAAGCTACAATATTAAAAGTATAGATTTATTTAATCTAAAAGTTTAGTTAGATGGTGACACGTAGAAATGAAACTCAATCATGATCATCAAATCCTGGCTATCATATATCATCTATCATTGGGTTGGATTGAGTACTAACTAGCGTAAAAAATATAAATTTATAAAGTAAAAAATTTTATTAGAAAAATAATGTAATTTAAAAATAAATTAATTTTTTTTATTAATAATTAAACTTCATATTTTTGTTATTTATATAACTATAATTATATTAATAATATATCTAAAATTAAATTATTATTATTTAAATCAATAAGCTAGTTTATGAAATATCTTCATATTCCAAAAAATCTTTTTTTGATGAAAAAACCGATAAGTTTATATTATGAGAAGTGAAAGATGTGAAACTTAAAATCAACTCGGCGGCTTCTGCTCATATAACTATAGCATTTAATTTGTGCCTTTTTTTTTTAATGATAGATTAAATGAATTCAATATAAACTAGAAATTTCATAATTTCTATTAAATTTAGTTATAACTTAATTAAATCATAAAATAACTAACGGAAATTTTTAATAATTTCAAAGATATAAGAAAGTAAATATGTCAATTTTTTTTGAAAAAAATTAAAAATTAGCTAAAATTTAAAAATGTTTATGAAAATAATTTTTTAAGTTTGATATAAATTTCATATAAATTCTAAAAGGTTTAATATAGTTTAATGAAAGTAAAAATATAAAAATGTATTATTTTATTAGAATTATACACAAAATTGATATTTAATTATATATACGTTTATTTATTTTTATTTGTGCATTATATTCATAATGCTAAAACATTTAAATTATTGGGTTGATTGAACCAAATTATAGCAAGCCTTTTGGTCTCTGTTTCAAAATTAAAGTCCAAAACGACAGGTCGTCCGCTAATGACTCTTTTCAATCCTTGCTATCACTCCATTGGGACGTTGACACGTACAAAGCAGAAACTCAAAGACAGCCGTTCGATCTTGATATTCGTATATATGCTCCTCATCAGCCGCGAGAGTATCCTTCATTTTCTTATCTACTGGTTCGCTAATCGCAACAAACCCTAAACCCTAAATCTGAAGGTATTTTCATTTATTTATTTGAAAATTCCTGTTCATCTGAGCTTGCATAATACGTTTGTTAATCTGTTTTCTGAGTTTCTCTCAATTTTAGTTCCCAATTTTGTGTTTTTTTCACGCCTTTTAACATCTGTGGATTGATGCCATGTTAAATGGAAATGGAAATGGGAATAGAAGATAATTCTAAATCGACGGATTCAAAACGTGCCGTAAATGTTATAGTTTGTGGTGGGAATTATTGGGGGATTTTTATGCAGATTTGCTTTTGAAGAAAAGGGATATGTTAAGTGAACTAGCATGTAAATGGCGAGTAAAGTTTGAATATGTGTATCATTTGGCTGAAGATACCTCTATTTAGGCCATCTAACATCAACAAGAAAGCAATTTCTTTACGGTTTTTGATTTGAATTTTGCCTTTCCTTGTTGCAGATGAATAGGGAGAGGCTTATGAAGATGGCTGGTGCAGTTCGCACCGGTGGCAAGGGCAGCATGAGAAGGTAGATTGTGTATTTTAACTTAATAAGAATTTCTCTAGTTCTAGTAGATAAATTAATAAACTGCCAACTGCTTAATAGGAAATACTTTGACCTTTGTCAAAAAGAAGTTATTAGCAGTAAATCGTTATTGATATAAAAAGTATTCTGGTGATTACTATGATGTGGTAACTGTGTGCGTTTGTTCTGCTGCTTTCATTCTATCGATTTTTGTGAGATGTTAAAATGTTAGTTTGTATGATTCTTTGTCCAATTTATCCAATAGAAGAAACAGCCCAGTGAACAGGTTTGTAGTTCGGTTACTTTCAATTTGTGTAAATTTAATCGACTCTACATGTAGAGAAGTACATAATTGAACATGGTAAATTTTCGTTGTTATTATAATTTGCCATGTTTATGAGAACTCCCAGATTGTCTCGAGTAAAGAAAGAAGGTTTGATGTTGCGATTTAAGTCGTTAGGGAAATTCAAAATCATTTTCTGGAAATGTTTCCTTTTTTTTGCATTGTTATTTTGATCTGCGTAAGCTTTACTTCACATTCAGATTTTTGGTTTTACTTGATTGCAAACATTGTAAGCATTTCCTCCTAACTACAGAAAGAAGAAGGCTGTGCACAAGACTACAACCACAGATGATAAAAGGCTTCAGAGCACTCTGAAGAGAATAGGAGTGAATGCTATCCCTGCAATTGAGGAAGTCAACATATTCAAGGATGACATTGTCATCCAGTTCGTGAATCCCAAAGGTGAAACCCAAAACCACCTCTCTACATGGACGGGCTTTTTTGCATCTTGCATCTGTCATCTTTATTGCATTCTAAACATATTTTCAATGTTTATATTGTAGTTCAAGCATCCATTGCGGCCAATACTTGGGTTGTTAGCGGTGCCCCACAGACCAAGAGTATGACTCTTATACACATGATAACCTGCAGCAAGAAAGAATTATTATATGGATTTACAGTGATGAAAATTCTTTCCAGAACATTTTGATGGTAATGAGATCTAACATTTTGCTGTAATCCTTTTTATTTCAGAATTGCAGGATATCCTCCCTCAAGTTCTTGGACATTTGGGTATGTACTTTTTGAACTTTTCTACTTGCAGTAGTTATTTGTTAATCTTGTGACTGATGCTCAAGGCCTCGCAACTAATGCCTCTCTCTCTTTTATGAATTTGTAATCTAGGACCTGATAACTTGGATAACCTTAAGAAGTTGGCGGAACAGATCCAAAAGCAGGCACCCAATGCAGGGGCTACAGCAACAACAGCACAAGAAAATGATGATGGTGATGATGATGTTCCCGATCTTGTACCGGGGGAAACATTTGAAGCCGCGGCAGAGGATAAAACTGCTTCTTAAGAAGATAAAAAGGGATTTTGTGTCATCTTATACACCAGCTATGTCTTCTTGAAGTTCTTGTTTCTTCTCATGACAACTTCATCCTTTTATTGTATGTTTAGTAACAGTAGATTATTGTGATCTTTTTAATGGTGATTTTTGATGGAGGAGGCAATCAATATATACTATGGAAGTGAAGGATGCGAAGTCATTGGCTTCTCCGTATGCAAGAACAGCATTTGACATAATAGGAAGCTTGTCTAGCAAACCATTTTAAAGAGAGCATGATAACATGGGAAGAGCATATAGTTGCCAAAGCTTTTAAAATATTTGGTCCAAAAGATATAAAAGAAATGCCTTTTTACAATCCCTCTTGGCAATGTAAACTGCGTCTCCAGAAATCACCACCGTTTGGTTTTCATTTGGTTCTGAATTCTAATGTAATGCATCTGTTTCTAGTTGCTTGATTATGAAACTGTTAGTTCTTGATGTTTTGATATAATATTCTTTTTATAAAAAAAAATTTACAAATTCATTTTTTCATATTGATAGATTTAAGGGGTTCGACAGGAAAAGACTTTTCAGCCCTGTACTGCAGACTGATTCTGTCTCTTGTGGGAATCCATGACGTCATTGTTTCTACAATTTTATTGCACTGATTTATAAAAATAATGAAACATTTATTAAAAATTATATAAAATCCAATAACATTATCATCTCAGAAATAATTTAATATTATATGGTAATTTTTTAAATATTAAATTATTTTATATTTATTAATATATTTTGTTAAATACAAACGAGAAACTTAATTTCGTAATTCTTTTTATTTCTTAATAAATTGAGGATGATACTATGCAAATTATGAAATTGTGAAAATCCAATCTATTACTTTTTCGTTAATTTTTTAAATAAATTATTTTATTTTACATGTGGAAAATTAAATATTTACCTTAATTTTATAAACTACTGCCATTAATTACATTTTATTTTACAGCTTTTATAATTATTATATCAAAGCTTAAAGAATTACGTTAAAAAAAAACAGGTTTATGTTTCACAAGAGCTGGTTTATATGAACTTGAGAAGAATGCTTTCTCCAGTTCTCGAATGGCAAATTCCTCAACTTCGTCTTCTTCTTCTCTGAAAAACCGTTACGCGTTAACTACTTTCTTCTTTCTTGTTGTCTTCCTCTTCACCATTTTCCTTTTCACCAGACGAGCTCTCGAGCCTTCTCTCTCTCTCTACACTGATTTCTTAAGCCAAACAAGTCTTTACTTTTTCCCTTCTAACCATTCTTTCCATGATTCGTCACTCACTCCTCAATCTACACCTCCAATTCCCACTACAGTCGATTCTAAAGATGACCCGGTTGTTGATTTTCAGCTTAATCGCTCGCCCACCCATCAGCCTGTTGCTGCAGTTTTGTCAAATATGACGGTAGAATCACAGGATCATGCGGATTTAACTAATGGGGAGATCCCTGGTGAAAATAAGGATGACCCAGTTTCAAATTCTGGTCCTGTAGTGGATTTGAGTGATAATGGCGGTGATACGTTGGTGGAGAATGCTAAAAGTTGTGATTTATATATGGGAACATGGGTGAAAGATGAGGAAGGGCATTACCCAATTTATAAACCAGGTTCTTGTCCTTACGTTGATGAGGCTTTTGATTGTCAAATCAATGGAAGGAAAGATTCTGACTATCTTAAGTGGAGATGGAAGCCTGATGCTTGTGATCTTCCTAGGTTTGTCTTGTCAACCTTCACTTCTCTTAGATGTTGTTCTTTGTGTTCTTAATCCTAGGTCAAATTTGTGGAGGTTTGTTACATTTCAAGAATTAGATGAATACAAACCAGTGATGAAGTGATGCATATAATTTTCTCTGTTTTTACTTGGTCATATTACACGCAAAGAACCTTCCACTTGGACAAGAAAGTGTTAAAGAATCTTCAAATTATGGATGCTTGAGAAGGAAAAAAGCTTAAAACTTGATTTCCTTATGTCTTGTCTGTTATATTAATATCCATGCGTCTCATGCTCATGGATTTGTTATTAACTTTCACAAGGATGTAATATAACAAATTTCTTTCATATTTGTGATGGTTTTTTGGTTTGCTCAAAATCCGAGGGACTAAACTGCAGTGGTATCTAAGCCCCTTAGAATTGCTTGCTAGTTTCTTTGCTCTCAACTGCGCATTACAAGAAAAGGATTTTGAAGTCAATGAAATTCAAGTCTAGAAAAATCACAAGTTTCACAAGTTACAATTTCTTGTTTTGGATTTGAGAAATCAGAAATAATTACTCGTTGAAGTGGAAATCCTTTGTGTTTGCACATGACTGATTTCATCAGTTTATGTCCTCATGGAAATCCTTTGTGTTCATGTTAATTCCTCTTTCCGTTTTTTCTATGGGATTGCATCTGTGTGTTATTATGAGCGTTCGTTGGATGCTTGGAAGTATTCAGGGATAAATTTGAACGATCTTCCTTCATAATGAATGGAGAATGCTGTGTCTAGCCTATGAGTGATAAATTTGGTGTAAAATTTCTATATTCACTTTTCACTTTGTAGGTTTAATTCAACAGACTTCTTGACAAGATTGAGAGGTAAGAGGTTGATTCTAGTTGGAGATTCCATGAACAGGAATCAGTTTGAATCAATTTTATGCATGCTCCGGGAAGGCCTGCCTGACAAGGACAGAATGAGAGAGGTTCATGGTCACAAAATAACAAAGGGAAGAGGCTACTATGTCTTCAAATTTATGGTAACTACAATATGCAGCTTCTACTACATTGATCAAATTTAACAAATATCAGTTGCTGACTAAGCAGCATTCAATTTTGATAAAATGAAACGTTTGTATTTTAGAAGATTAGACGGTGTTTAATGTCTGCAAGTGCTTGGCAGGATTATGACTGCACGGTGGAATTTGTGAGGTCACATTTCCTTGTAAAGGAAGGAGTTCGCATCAATGCACAGGGAAATTCAAATCCTACTCTATCCATTGATCGTATTGACAAGACATCTGGACGATGGAAGCGGGCTGACATTCTTGTTTTTAATACTGGCCATTGGTGGACTCATGGAAAAACTGCTCGTGGGTATGTCTAGAACCTTGTCTTTATATTCTCTTATGCTTGTCGTTGGAGATTTAAAATCTAGGATTTGAATGAACTACTTATTCATTTATCTGTTCAACCTAATAGTAGCAGTACTCCTGCAATGTTTGATATTGCAAGATGCCTGGAAAACTGCATAATAATACGATCCTTACCAGTTCCATATTTTTGGCATATCGACTCGAACTATAAATATGGCTTATCTTGTTATTTTCTTCATCTTCAGTTCCATATTTATGAATCTTCAAAAGATAATTTCTCCCCTACCCTAGCAGTATAGCTGGGGAGCACTTTGTGCATGAAATGAGCTCTTTTCATTGTTGATCATGCAGGAAAAATTACTACAAAGAAGGCGATTATCTCTATCCGCAGTTTGATGCAGTTGAAGCTTATAGACGAGCTCTGAGAACTTGGGCAAAATGGATTGATGATAATATAAATCCTGCCAAGCAATTGGTCTTTTATCGTGGATACTCATCTGCTCATTTCAGGTATGTCTGGAACTGTCCTTGCGAATTTCGCTTTTCTTCTTGCCAATAATAAGTACCTACCAAGTCAAAAGATTAGAAGAGAGCACATAGAGAAAAGAGGAAAAGTGAAAGGTAAAAGAGACTCCCTCAACGGCCATAGGAAAGGGAAAATAAGTTTAAATGATAGGTAGATATAAAACTTACGCTTTTCTGATATATACATTTGGCTACAAATTTCAATTCATATGTTTGACGCAATTTGTTAACAGGGGTGGGGATTGGGACTCGGGAGGGTCATGTAACGGGGAGAAGGAACCACTATTAAGAGGCGCAATGCTGGAAAATTATCCTTTGAAAATGAAGATAGTGGAAGAGGTGATCAGCCAGATGAAGGTTCCAGTTAAACTACTGAACGTCACAAGGTTGACAAATTTCAGAAAAGATGGACATCCATCAGTATTTGGCAAGACTTCAGTAGCAGGTAGAAAAGTTTCGACAAGGCGGCAAGATTGTAGCCATTGGTGTGTTCCAGGAGTCCCTGATGCATGGAATGAGTTGATATACGCAACTCTTGTTTACAAACAAGCAGTCTGGAAGAGTTAAATCGAAGAGATGCTTGTTTCCTTGCGGCATAATGTTTTGACAAGAGGTGAAGTGTTTTGGTTTAGCTTCACTATCATTATGCGGACTATGGTTATGCTGGTCACACGTCATCTTTTGACGACCACGACAACATATACCGCATCTGCATGCAGTGAGCATGTTCGGGCGTGTGACCGTGTTTGAGCATGTGAATGAATGTGTTTTCTGCATGTTTGTGCTAATGGGGAAGGAAATGTGAGTACTTGTAACATCTCTGGTATTTTCTCATCCACAATATCACTCGGTATTTTTTTGATTTTTCTCTTAAATAGGCCATTTCTGTTACAAGTGACAGTCCTTAAGATTTCACCGATTTATGAATTCAATTTGGAATGCATTTTATCCATGTTTTAGCGTTCAAACTGCATTATTTTGCCCTCCTTCTTATGCTGCTTTTGAGCATATGTAACGTAAATTTTATATGGCAGAATGGTTAGAGACCTTATGTGGTTGATTTGCATGTTAAACTCTTTCACAAACAAAGCATTATTAATTGAGATTGAACTGTAATCGGATTGATTGGTCCATGGATGAATTAGTCTCTTCCCGGCATGTAATTCTAGTTATCATATCATTACAAGAAGCCTTTCATTAGGATAATCAACCATTGGGGAAGGACCGGAAGGACATGGTTTCTCTTGATGCATTCAATCAGAAATATGTATGTGTGTGTGTGTATACATATAACAGGCAAAAGAACATGTGTGGTTGAGATATATATTATAGATGAAATCGTGGACAAGATTGTATTGTTAAATAAAAAGGGGAAAAACCTATATCATCATTATTATCACTAATAATAGTAGTATTATTATTATTAACTAAAATCAATATCAAAGACGGCCACTTTATGAAATTTATAACTGGTGCTGCTTTGGTGTGGTCCGATGTAAATATTATGTATTTTTTCTTTTTCATATATTGAATTTTAGAGGTTTTTAGACAGAAGTTTTGACATCATATTAAGAGAGGTAAGGAAAGGTTAGGAATGAATTTATATATGTGTAAGATTAATGGGTGATGTTTGCTTGGTTGAGGTACATAACATAGAAAAAAAGAGGAGGAAGAAAAGACAAAAGACATAGACATAGTTAAGAAGAAGTATTATCAGAGATGGAAAGATGAAGAGACAATGGAGAATTAGTTCCAACTTGCAAAGTTCTAAGTTGTTGCAATTCCTTCTTCAACTTTTTATTTTCATTACTTAATCTTTCACACCATTTCTTTAACACCTCACACTCTACTTCCGTTTGCTTCAGCTTCGTCCTGTCCATTCCAATTTCATTCTCTTTTTAGTGTTCTTTCATTTTAATATTCAAATATTCAATAACCATAATCATAATAATAAGCAATCACCTTGCCCTCCTATTCTGAAACCAAACTTCAACTTGTCTTGGAGTCAAATTCAATTGCTCTGCAAGCGCATGTTTCTGTACCTGCTTCCATTTGCCTTTCCATTATATATATACACATAAACACATGCACACATATGACGTTATATATTTCTATGGTAGAATCTATGGATCAATATCTATATATATATATTGGTCATATGAAACATAAAGGTTACGGGAGCAACGTGATTATTTTCATGCAAAAAACTAGTAAATTTCACTACTTACCAAAAAGATTAACTAATAATAATAAGCAAAAACTAGTTGAGATTGACCATAAAAGGGTTGAATGAAAGCAAAGAAAAGAAATACTTACAGGATTAAGAGTGGTATGCAATTTGAAGCTATCCTCAAGCAAACTAGATTGATCTTTTGTCAGCCTCAGTTTCTTTCTGCTAATAATACCATTCATCTTCTCCTTATCCTTATTATTTGCATCTTCTTCTTCTTCTTCTTCACGACTTGACATCTCCATCCCAATGGGTCGTTTTTCGAATCGTTGCGGTCGAGGTTCAATCCTGTAATCATTACAACTAATGTCCTCATATTCATCTTCTTCTTCTTCTTCCTCTTCTTGTTTAGGGCAAAGTGTGAAAGAGAGGTCCAAAGATTTATTAGGCTTAAGCTTTTGTTTAGGAACATAGTGACTTCCTATGCTCAAGCCAAGACCAAGTCTTGTATGAGAATCTTCATGATCTTCCATAGTAGAGAAGGAGCTTGTTTGTTTATGATTCTTATTTCTGTGGAATGGAAAGGAAGATTATATGATATGAGCATAATTGGCTAGAGAGTAGATGTTATTATTAATATTATTATTAGGGTAAGACTTTATAAAAGAGAAATAAATGTGAATCAATCAGTTATTTAATTAGTGAGAAGATAGTTAATTATGTTTAATTAATGTACTAATTACAAAGTTTAAGTTACTAATACTACACTATGTATAGCTCCTTCTAAGGAAACCATAACTTCAATTGTTTTTAATTCTTCCTTTGACTTACTGTTTTCAATGACCTTTCTTATTAATTTAAACCACTTTTAATCCATTTAATTCTTCACCCCATTATTAATTAATATTCTCATGCATGCATCCACCGAAATTTTAATTTCAACTTTTTTCATAATCAAAAGAATTGAATGATGATAATTCTGTTAATCCATAAAACTCTTTTTAGATATTTTTAGTACTTTTACCATATTTTTAAATATATTTATATATACTATTAATCTAATCATTTTCTATGTTTAATCAATGACAATGTGCAAATTTATCAAAACCTTGATAATGTTTATTAAAATAAATGAAGGAAATGCTATAAATAAAATTTAAAAAAATATATGTAATTTTACTTTGTTTTGGATAAATTAGAGATAAATGAAGATTATTTAACGTTTTTTTTTAGATTTTCAAGTGTTGAAGAAAATACAATTTCTTCCATAGAAATAATGATTTTTGTAGGTTATTAAAAAAAAAAAAAACCTACATTGACATTAAATTTCACCATAATTCCCTAGACTAGTTATAGTTATATGATTCAATATTTTTAATATATTATATGATATGATATTAAATACTAATATTAATTAATTTTATATGAGAAATGATTTTGATAAATAAAAATATATCACATAAATTAATTTTCATTTATGTGTAATAATGCAAACCTAACAACTTGAGTTAATTTTCAGATTTTAAATCAATGGCTCAAAATGATTAATCCAAAGTTAATTAATTGGTATATCATAAATTATTATAAATTCATTTCTTATCTCTTAAATATTTTACTAAAATATTATAATATTCTCTTCTTAAATACAATGTTCTCGTCACAATTCGATCTCATACATACACAGATAACTTCTGATATAAGTTATTTGTATTTTATTCAAAATAAGATTTGAATTGATTTTAATATTAATCATGATTATATAAATTTAATGATTTAGATTAATTTTTAAATTCTAACTCATCAATCTAAAATAATCAATCCACTCATTCAAGGCTCTAATATGAACCCTAAATTCATCCAAGAACATGGGGAAGCTTTACATGGATATTCTTCTTTTTAAAAGAAAAAAGAAATTATAAAATTGAGATTTTCATGGAAGAAAACTATCATAACAAGAAAAATTAAAAATTTAAAAATCAGGAAAAATGTTTTTTTAGATATTAATATATCATGGAAATTTTGCAGTTCCTCTTACCAAAGGTTGTATGTAAATTAATGAATTTATTTATAAATTTTAGGTATAGATTTTTAAAATTATTATTTAAAAAGTATGAGTAAGGATTAATTTGTAAAAATATATTTATTTTGACAACTGAACGAAATTATTCAAAATAATTTATTACTAACATCAATTTTATCATCATTGTATTGTATTGTTTAGATTGAGAACATCCAACAATAATACAATTAGAAGTTTAAAATTAATGAAAATTAATTCAATGAGTTAAGTTGATTATGTTGATTTATATATATATAATATAGTTTAATTTTTTAAATTAATAATATAAAATTATTATTTTCAAATCATATAAATATTTTTTACCATATTAATTTTAAAATATAAATAGAAAATAAGAGATGATTATAGGTAAAAGGGATTTAAAATAATAAAAAATTAAAAGATTAATGAAGGAAATTAACTATCTCGTTATTGAGTTCATGGGATTAGATTTACTGATTTTGATTGAATCATAAAATTCAATTCAATTATAAAATTTTTTTAATTTTTAAATCAAAAATTTTAATTTTTGAAACAAAATTCAATCAAATACTTATTAAAATTGAAAATTTTAAATCAAATTGAATTATGAGAAAATGTGGAAAATTAATTGTGACTATTAACCAAAAAATATAAGACAAATATGTTTAAAAAGAATAATCAAAAAGTGAGAACCATACATTTATTTTTAATAAAATTAATACATAATTATAGTAATACAATCAATTCCCAATTGTAATATTAAGCACAAGCATTAATGGGATCCAGCTGGTATGAATTATTGATGATTAAATTTGACTTTTATTTTTAATTATTTAATTACTTATTTATTTTCCGATAGCCTTTTTTTTGGTAGGTTATATTAGCAAACTATAATAATTTTTGACAAAAAAAAAGGGAATGGAATTGAAATATATAATATTGAGAAGATGTAACTAAAAATGTAATCATTTATTATATATTTGAATTAACATATTATTAAATATGTATATTTTTTAATTGATTATTACATTTTTTATTATAATTATATGATAATAATTTTATTAATAAATAATTTATTAATTATTATTAATATAATCAATTAAAAAAAACTTAAACATTTTGATATTAATAAAAAGGATACAAATATCCGAACATCATTATCAATAAATTAGATATTAAAAATAAAAATAAAAGTTTAAAATACCATTATATTTCATTTATAATTTTTATTAAAATAATATCATATAATAATAATTATATTATTTTATGGTATCCTTTTTTTTCATTATGAATTACATTATATTAGGATAGATCTCATACAATATAATTTTAATGTGGAAAATGCTAATTTGGTAAGTTTCTTTATTCAAAAATTAATTAATTTTGTTGGCATTCGATTAAATATTTATAGTTGGAAGCAAATCGTGAATCAAGATGGAATGAATGTACTAAAAAATAAAGAATAAACTAACCCTTTTATTTGGTATAAATATTATAAAATTTATTTATAAATCCCAAGTTAAATTTAAAGGAATGTTTTTTTAATTTTAGAAAAATCAACAGCTGTAACAAACTATTAAAAATTTACATAAATATCTTTTTCATTAATATATCAATTATAATATCTACACATTTATCTTTTCTACAAATATTTATTTTTTAATTTTTTCCTTTAAAAAATAACCTAAATATAACCATTTCATCTTATTACATATTTCATATTATTATATTAATTAATTTAAATTTATTCATGAGATCAATATTTATTTATTACATGATAACCTTTCAATAAAATAAAATAAAAATATACCTTATCATTTTAGGCATTTAAAATAATAGTTACATAAATTTACTAAACAATTAGATATCAACTAACAATTATTAATTAACAATAATAACTATCCGCTTTTCCAAACTAATCTTTAAAAATTATTAAATAAAAAAATAATACACTAATTTTATATAAAATTAAAGTGGGAGATGTGTTCAGATTTTAACTTACGATGAAATATAAACATCAAATAATGATGAATTAATCAAGCATTAGACATGATAAATACCTATTTAATTTTAAGAAAATTGGAATATAGTATTATTTTGTTAATACTAAAAAATTAAAAGAAGTAAAGGGGTTACAAGAAATACATCATAATTAAGGTGGTCAACCATTATTCTTCTATATTTATAGAATTTCAAATTCACAAATTTTTTTAAATTCATTCAGTGTAGAAAATAACAGTGATTAATTTTTGTTAATAGAATTTAAAATTATATTGTTTCATGAAAAATAAAAAAATACATATTAAATCATGAAATGAAGAATTTAACCGTAAAATAGAATAAAAAATTTCATAAATATATTTAATTTTTTTTATATCTCTGAAATTTATGAATACCTTAAAAAAAGATTAAATGTAAATCCCTTCACATTTAACCTTTTTTTGTTGACCACAAACGGAAGCTTGTCAAGCAGAGCATCCTATCCTAATACCAGAAAAATGGCCAATACAATGCCAAGTTTTCGTACATGATTACCAGAGGAAAAGGATGCATGCATGCATCCAATTGGCATGAGACCAAGCGTTGGTTAAGCTCGAGTTTAACTATCGATCTTCTTACCCGACTCGAATAAACTTGTGATTAAGACTTAATTGAATTGAATTGCATTCGTTTCAAAAAACACAATGATTGAATAATTAACAATGACTCCAATACAGTAAAAAAGGAAAGATTTTTTAACATGATGGTATAGGATGTCTATCAAATCCGATAAGCAACATAATTATGGAGATGGGCTCAATTGTGTTTCCCCAACCCCTTCTCCAATAATTGAGTTTCCCTCTCTGTTTCTCTCTCTAACTCCATCACTCCTTTAATCTCATCTATTCATGCATTTGTTCTTCTTTTCACATATATTAGCCTCTTGCATCCTGAAGTTATTCAAGTTGTTAGATTCAATTCAGCTTCATTTACAATGAAATATTTGCTTCTTATCGTCATCTTCTATCTCCTTACAACTGCTTCCTATTTCCTTTCCTGTAATAGTTGTTATGTTTCTTCTTCTGTCATCTCCCTTTCAGGAAGAAGATCCATGAGAGAACATAGGATGGTGTCACCACTCAACCACAGAGATGAAGATGACAAAGCAAAGGTATACGCTTTTCAGATTTCTTGTCATAAATTTTTAGCATAATCATGCTTTTCAGGGAAGATATCATTTCCCATTTCAGGGTTTCTAGTTTCCTGATATGGATCTACCAAACTGCAGGTTTTTGATGACCGAAAAAAGGAAATAACATTCCAAGAACATTTCAGAGAACAAGAGCATCAAAGTACAAATGATTTAGAGCTTGTTTACCACATCGACTACAATGGTGTGACAACTCATCCAGTACCGACTCCAAAACATCCAAGACCTTAGAATCAGTCTTCTTGCTTTTGAGTTCCCAGATAAAGTAATAGAACTTCCCATGTTTTCCAATTAAAATTCATGTATTAGCAGATTGATCATATTTGTCAACTTTGTCTGTTTTTCCAATACAGACATACATATATGCATGCATGCATATATATGTACGTATGTTTGTATATAATCAAGTTCGATTGCCAACATAGCAATACGTCTCCCTATCGTATGAAAAAACGAAGGAAAAATAAGGTGATGCATCACATACCTGTAATGCAAAGCTCAATAAATGCATGCACTCTTCCAAGGTAAAGCTGCATCATACGAGGGAAATAAATCAGATCAATGTGCAGGTTGAGATATGTTTGTCGGAAACCATCACACAAAAGGTAGTGACATTAATGGCAATGCAGTGAGAGCATTCCATTCAAATACTGCTTTCTCGCTTTCTTATACTTCTCAAATAGCATTATATAACCATCTATCACATCCTCAAATGAAACCTCAGCACAGAAGTTAGTTTTCATTTGCATGAATGCAGTTTTTGCCCTGTCTTGTTGCTGAATACATATCAGCAACCATTTTTCAATATCGATAAATGTTGCTTCCAAGCCACAGGTTCCAGTGGCATCATTATCCTCATTAAGTAGCTGAATATAACTTATCCGCTGCAGAAGATGCTTCATTGCATTAGCTGTTTCCACATTCCTGAGAACTTCCACAAACCTGGACTCCATACTAATCTTGCTTATCAGATGGTAGAAAATTGATTTCTGGTTAGAATAAAGCCAATCCTTCCTGTCTAATGCTGGTGAAAGTGCACCAACCAAGCAAGCTTTCCTGAAGGAAGGATCAGAAGCACCAATTAGCTCAATCATAGCATGTAACAGATACACGGTACTGGTATTTAGACTTCCAGACAATGGCTCAAACAAAGCATGATGAGGCTGTTTCCGCGTCTTGTTCCAGAGGTGAAGTGCAACATGTGCAAATCCTGCCCATCTGCATCAGAAACTCCATGTCAGTATAGCCATAATATCATTGACACGAATATGACAGCTGATTCTCATTCCTCACCCCTATCATTTTGTTCTTATTTTCTAACCATTCTGAAATCTGATTTTAACATGTACGTAAATTTTAACATGATGCACCATAGTACTCAAAATACATTGTCAAAGATTGTAGGTTTCCGTCCAAAATGTGATTGAAGTAAATATAGTTTCTCTAAGGAAACTATGATAATGAATGAAATAGGCATCCTATCAACCAATTCAATTTTCTCTCTGATTTTTTTCCTGTCAGTGGTACCCAGAATGAGAAAACACATAACAGTCTGTAAATTTCCATAAAAACCTTATGCTAAACTGGGATACAATCTTGCTAGCGTGAAAACAAGTACAGTTGGTACTCTTCATAAAAATTCAATAGAAAATCTACACTCAACTTACAAAGTTATGCATCATTGATACAATTACGCTATTACAGTGTAAACTAGTAGTGCAATTCACAATTTTTTTCCTCAAAAGCAGGTTTGCTTTTCAGAAGAGCCTCGACATGTTTTTTTCAAAAACGAAAGTGAATAGACCTGATATGTTAAACGGTATGAATCAGCTTTTCCAGAGACATAGGCCCAAAACCATGTTTACATGTCTCAAAGACACAATTTCTTCATTACATGATTTTGTCAAGAAAATGGGCCATTGAGCATGTGATTTTGAGAGATTGGCTCTAGTCACAATGAGTAAGAAGATTCTTTTCCCACAATGATGACAAAATGCATCAGTTGATGCACATTAGCAACAGTAAAAATTTGGAGATGAGATCATGGGTTAAAATGAAAGGAGAACAAACAAATACCAAAATGCATTTCAAAACATACAAAAAGAAATAAACTTACACAAGAGATGGAAACAAAAAGGAAAAGGTACAATAAGCTATATAACTTACTCAAAGGGAGGTTCCACTTCAATTCCAAATGTAACGTGCAATGAAAATCTGGCAAGTTTATCGGACTTCATATTATCTGTAGATGCCTCATGAGCAAAGCCTCTTGGAATATATAAAACATCACCTTCTTCCAGAAAGAACTTTCTCTGATCAGTTGATGAACTCTCAGCATCAAAATTATCACAACTATCAATAGGATCGTATAAGCGAGGTAGGTGAAATTTTGGTTCAGAAAAAATTGTCCAATGCTTATTTCCAAGGAGTTGGCATACAAAAACACAGTGGTCATCATAGTGAAGAGCCAATCCCTGAGAATTAGGTGGTGTCAAATACAGATTAGCACCAACTGATGGTTGACCAAACAAACATGCTAAAGTGTCCGCTATAGCTGCAATACTTGTAAAGCGAAATTCAAAGCCACGCAAAGCAACTGTATAACCTTGTCTATATGCTTCTTGACATCTTACAATATCAGAATGAGAAAGAACATGGGGATTCTTTATGAGGCATGGATCTGAATTCTCAGAAAAGAAATGTACCTCCCTTTTTGATTGTTTCTCTGTTCGCACTACCCGTATGTCCTGATGATATATTATTGGGCAACCCAAATCATTTCTTACCTCCTCCAGGAAACTTAAGATGTCTAATTCATCCGAGGCAATTGGTAGACAAGAAATGAAACGTTCAAGCATGAGAGAAATGAATGTAAAAGGCGATTCAGTATTGATCAAAGATTCTGTGAATGGACTGAAAATTTCATCCATCTCATCTAAAGATGTTAAGGACCTTCTCACTATAAAGGACGATGCTTCCCAGTGATTCAACATGAAAGTTTCAAAACTACAATCACTTGAACCAAAAATCCTGCTCTCCACTAAAACAGATGGAAAAGGAGCAAATTGATCAGTATTTGCAGAAAGCCTGAAAATGCTTTCTGCCAAATTGTTAATAGTAACATTGCTTGCACATAAGTTTGTATCTGAAATGGAAATCAATGGGATATCAAGTGACATATGCTTATGGACTTCTTTCCAGAGCTTTTTCAGAAATTCCAAGAAAGCTGCACACAGATTCTTTGGGACCTTTTCCAACTGGCCCAGGTTGCCCGTGTTAATTAGAGATATTGCAGCATTTAGAAGTGAAACCAGGCCTCCATATTCTTTAAATGCTATCATGACTTGAGCTACACTTCTTTTCACCTCCATGCATAAAGAAATCGATGTCAAGGGTACAGGATTCTGAAGAGAACAAATACTAATAGACAGTGAGTTACATAACAAAGTACAACTCAAAACTTTCAGTAAAGAATTTGCAAAGAATCAAAATATGATGGATAAAGAGCTTCAAAAGTTACATGCTTGAGCAATTGGCTTGATATTCAAGAAAGTTGACCGACTTACAAAATCAAATCACATAACTCTTGAACAATTACTTGAAATGGCATGATCAACAAGAAGATAGCTTTCAAACAAAGGATATCATGTAAGGAAATCATAGGAAACATTGTCATTCACCAAATTCACTACTCAGAGTTTAATTCAATAAAAATTCACTCAACCTCTTTTATTGAGGCTTGTTTAACAAATGAACCAAGCACAAGCTAAACAATCTTAGACCCATTTTTGCTCATAACTGATTCACCAGTGTGAACTGATTCATTAATTTAAATAGTGATAGTTTAATCGGAAAAAACTAAAACTAACAGCAAATTGCATTTCCCTTAAATCCCTATCAATACAAGCATATCTTACATTAAAGATAACGAAGTAAAAGAAAAGGTCATTTCTCTACCAATGACTTAACAGAGCAATAATCAAGCAAAGAATCAGACACAACGAGAAAGAATGAAGTAGCATAAACTAAAAATATACTCACATAAGCCTATCAAGAGCCGAAAATTCGAACAACTTATGCCTTCCAACAGAAGTAGTTGACAAATCCAAAAGAGCATTACAAGCAGTCCTTGAAACACTCTTACTGTAATTCCCTAAACACAAGATTAAAGTCTTAACAATATCACCATCCAAGGCAATTCTTTCGTTCATTTCAAAAGATAAAAGCGAAGCCGACCCAATAATCTCTGCGGTTCGACACGCAATATCTGGGTACCTAAAGCAGAATAAAAAAGAAGTGTTTGATAAAAAAAACAAAACAAAAACCCAAGTAAATAGAGTAGAGCTTAACGAGTAAATACTACATAACAAAGTTGGGAATTGAATTACTTAGAGGAGAGAAGGATGGGAAGTAGAGAGAGAACGGAATTGGGAAGAGGTTTTGAATCAGATTGCAATTTGTTTAAGCATTTTTTAACAAAAGATGGAAAATTGGGAGGTGGGTGTTGTTGAAGATGATTGTTGACGCAAAGGGTTGATAGTAAGAGGGGGAAAACAGTGTCAGAATTGACAAGTGAAGTAGAAGAAGAGATCTTTGATTCTCCTGTCATCATTATTTTCATCTTCTTCTTGGTGCTCTTTTCCATTTCCGCTTTCTCTTCTGGTCGCTAATGCTCTCGCCCAACTCTCTCCAAGTCATGGAGCGGGAATTCTGCCACGAAGCAAGCAACCCGCTCTGACATTGTTGGGCTTGAAGGACTCCCCATTTACACGGATGAGTCCGGCCCTTGAGGGTATTATTGTAACATTTCTTTGAAAAAATCTCATTATTCTACTAATTAATAGATTTTGATATAGTGAAGAAAATCAATGTTTTTCAAAAATAATTTGTTAAAAAATAGTAATTTTTTAATCAAAATAATCATTTTAAATAATAAATTTACATTAAATTTTCATTAACTATATGTTAATCTTCAAATCATTAATTATTTATGTAATAATTTAAAAATATCATATTTTTATTTTTATATCTTTCAAATTTTTCCATTGATATTTTTAAACGATTTTTAGATAATTATGAGATTAATTGATATCAACCTATTTTGCTTTTATTTAGGCTTTATTTTAATTAGTATTCTTAGTTATTTTTTATTAATCATGCATATTATATGGTTAATTTGCTTTTTTTTTAGTTTTATTTTATTTTATGAAATAGATTGCTTATTATATGTTTTATTATAAGGGCATATTAGTAAAAGTTAAGGAGGGAAAGACTTAGGAAAAGTGATCTTAGAAGTGGGAAGAGAATGAGCAATCATGTAACAAAGAAAGGGGCTGGAGGGGAAGGAAAAGAAAATGGTTGGCATAGTAGAAGGATAAGGCACATAGAAAGGAATTGAAGAAGGAAGAGTTGAATATGGGGAATCAACCAAGATAGGGGTAAGAACTAGAAGTTGGGAGAGGAACCGAAAAGGAAGTTGAGAGGATTTGGGTGGCTAACAAGCTTGATTTTTCCATTTCTCCATTCTTCTTTTTTATTCTTGAAGATTGATATTGAATTTATATTATGATTTTGGAATGGAAGGCTAAACTAATTGCTTAGAGTTTAGGAAAAATGCTTGAAACTTTATTTTGTTAACATCATTTTATTATGGTAATTGTGAATTTACTGCTATTAACAAAATTTTATGAATGTTTAGCTTCATTTATAAAATACATTTTTTAGATTCATTGTTTATCTTATTAGATGAATGCTAGGGATGTATTTATCTTTCAAGTGAATGAATATTATTAGGTAGTTGAATGTTAAGGATAAAATCTTCCTTCTAGTACCATTCTTGAGCTTTATATGAGTTGTTATTAATGATCTTATTGTTTTAAGTATCAACCCATGTCCTAAGTTTCCCTATCTTAATTATTTCTCTTTGCTAATTTATTGTTATCTCTTATTTTCTCATTCTATTCACTATTGTTGCTTTATTTTATTTTACTTTAACATTTTGTTCTTGATCAGTCAGCATCATTTGGAGTTTTACTATTATGTTATTTTGCTGTCATCTTGTTACACCCGCGTTTGACACCCTAGGAGTTTTGGTATTTTTATGTATGATTGTTCGGATGTATACGTGTATGTATACATGTCTTGGTACGATTGCTTGCATATGTGCAGTGCATGTATGATTGTGTATACGTCGTGATGACGTGTTCTGCAGTGTATTTGCATGTATGCTAGGTGTGTGCATGATGACATGCATGTTTGGGTTATGTTTTGGGGTGTTTCAGGTGGCTCGGGAGTGAGTCTGAGTGTGAGGAGAGGATTTTGGAGTGTGGTACAGGCGTATGAGGATCCGTGCGATCGTACCAAGCAGGGGATACAGGGAGGCTAGGGCTCCTGGAGGTCGTACGGGCGTACTAGAAGATGGTTCGGTCGTATGCGTGCTCGTAGGAATTTAGGTTTGTCAGGAGAGTTGTGACCGTACGGGGCGTACCAAAGGGTGGTACGGCTATACCGCAGCTCGCAGGAGGTTGGGTTTGTCAGGCTTTTTAGGTTGGTGTGGGCGTACGGGTGGTGGTACGGCCGTACGCGACTTAAATCTGCCTTTTTAACAGATAAGAATAAGCCCTTTTTCTTATATTCTTTCACCCTAAACATTTCTAAATGCCCTAAACCCTAAGAAAACACCTATAGAAGGACGCCTAAGCTTTGGGATAGTGCGAGAGCGTGGCTTAGAGGCTAGAGCTCTATATAACCGGGAGTATGGGCTTGTGATAGCAGTCTTCTTTCTCTAAGTTTGTGCTAGTTATGGGTTGTTTGTGCTAGATGTTTATTGTTAGTGCTAGTTATCTAGGTTTTACTAGGTGCTAAGGGTTTCTTAGCTTCTTTTCTTATTTTATGGCCCAGTAAGGTCTAGAATTGATGCTCGGGGATTGAATCCCCTATGATTATGCTTGTTCATGCTCTTGATGCTTGTGATTATGGTTTATTGGTTCCGAGAAGGAACGAGCCTTATGATTATTGAATGATTAGCTTGTTCATGCTATGAATGTTGGCATAACATATCATTATGAAGGGTGAAATAAGGGTGGCGATATGAAAGGTACGAGAAGTACCGATTGGTATGAAAGGAGTGATACCCTACAGGTGCGAGAAGTGCCGGTATTGATCAATATGGTGAAGGGGTGAGATGCCCTACAGGTGTGAGAAGTGCCGGTCTTGATCAATATGGTAAGAGGGTGAATGATACTCCTAAAGAGCATGAGAAGTGTTAAATGAGGGCGAGTGCATTGTATGATCGACTGTGGAGTATTCATGATTGTATGATAGGCTGTATGTCGTATGATTGGCTGTGTGTCGTATGCTTTGCCGTATGTTGTATACAGTAGATGTGTATATGTGTAATATGCTTTGTGTTCCTAGCACCACTGATATTTATTCTTAGCGTTTATCATTTGATGAATGTAGGTCCGAGTTCAGAGGGAGAGCATCGGGATTAGAGGTACAGCAGCTGGTCGTGCTTTGGACCTTTGGACGAACTCCTGCAGTTTGTATATTTGTGCATATTCTCTGTATTTGTAGTATTTGGCAGTATACTAAATGTATTGTATAAGAATCCATGTTTATATCTAGGGTTATGTATATTTATTTTTATATCTTGCTGTTATTGGATTTTTATATGAGCATTAGAGTTTAAAATCCCTTGTAGTATAAGTATTGTTTTCCTGAGACGGGAAAGTGATGGTTATGCTACGGGATCATGTCGTCATCCCTCGGGTCTTGGGTCGGGGTGTGACACATCTTAATTTTGCTTATATTATTGTAGTATCTACTATTATTTTCATCATTATAATTGACTATCATCTTTGTTTTAGTGTTTTGATGTTATTATTTCATTTTGTGGATTTGTTTTCAATTGCTGTTTGTTTTTATTTTCTGTGTTATTCCCAACTCTCAACTATGTCTGTTACCAACTCTGTTATTTAACCTTTCAGCTTATTAATTTATGTTTACATTTATTTATCTCAATTTCATTCATAGTTATTTTTCATGTCTTAGACTATCTAGTAACTGGTAATTAATGTTTAACTCCCTCGATCATTGTGGACAATACCCGTTTACTACAATTTTAAGGATTATTTTAATTCACATCTTTGTGTGAACATAATTTAGGCACCATTGTTGGAGATCAATGGTTCCTAGTCAACATTAGTTTAAAAATTGTGAAAACTAGATTAAGACAAATTTTGTTCATTTAGTTTGAGAGTTTTCTGCTATTTTGTATAGTTTTTAATTAATTAGTATAGAAATTAATTTATATTACCTACTTTTAATTGTGTGTTTGTGAAATGTATTTTGAATTCTCCTTTTCAATAGCTACGATTTTTTTTAGCCTTTACTCTAGTTAGTTTTGTTTTGAACAAGATGAATTTTAGAATTTTTATATTTTTCTAAGGCACAGTTGTGCTTGTTGCTTTGTCTGATAAAATTTCAAAATTATTGTGTCTTTGTTATTTAGATTATTTGTTGTTATCAGTGTTTTAACTTGGTTTTCTTGAATCATAGGCACTATCTTGAATGCATAAAACCCGAAGCTTGGAATTAAATGAAGCAGTCATGTTTGATATAAAGATTGATCATACTTACCATCAACTTTTGAGGCAAGGAGCTCATCATCAATAATTAGCAAATATGGATGTAAATATGGTTGATCAAAGGAGGAGCATAAGGCATTTCACAATGCCTAACTCCATAACCATTTCAGGAAGCATAGCCTAATCAACTGTTGAAGCAACTTTAGAATTGAGCTAACTATTATTAACATGATGTCCAATAATCAATTTGTTTATTTACTGGAAGAAGATCTATACACTCACTTGCTTACTTTTCAAGATATTTGTAAGACTTTCAAGATCAATGGAGTCATTATCGATGCCATTTGACTGAGGTTTTTCCCATTTTCTCTTCATAATAAGGCTAAAGTATGGTTGAGCAGTTTACTTTCAAACTCCATAACCACGTATGATCAAATGCATCAAGCTTTCCTCAACAAGTATTTTTCTCCTCAACGAACTTATAAGCTTTGAAGTGCCATCAATAATTTCTCTGAAGTAATTGATGAAAGTTTATATGAAGCATGGGAGAGGTTCAAGGAATCATTGAGGTAATATCCACATCACATGATTCTGGATTGATGATTACCTCAAATCTTAGAGATGTTGGAAGAAGGGTTTAAACTCTTAGAGAAGATGGCTTCTTAAAACTCTTAATGGCAAGATGAAAAGGAAGGTTTGAACAAAGGAGGCTTATTTGAGTTGGTTAGTTTGAACATGTTGAATGCCAAAGTGAATGCCCTATCAAAGATGGTTAATAAGTGTTCAATTAATTTAGATGGTTAATAAGTGTTCAATTAATTTAGTTTAGCCAATGGTTTGTAACTTTTGTAAAGCAAGACATACAACCCATAAATATCCTCTAAGTGCGTGGAATTGTTATAGTGACCAAGTTAATTACCTTAGAGGTAATTCTCCATAAAGGCAGCCCTACAACCCCAATTATAATTCTTATAATCCAGATTGGAGAAATCACCTAAATTTTATTTGGACTAATTAAACAAACTAAACCACTCAATAACATGTCACGCCTTTTTGTGGCACGACATGCTCCCGTAGAATAATTAATAATCTCCAGTAAATAAAAACCACTAATTACTCTACAAAGGATATGTGAAATTTTTTTTTTAAAATTAACTAGAACCTTGAATTCTTCCAAGTCCTTGCCTTCAAAGAAATCTCTGCTGAATTGGTGTCTTGGGAATCCATGCTTGCCATCCATCTATTAACCTGCGTCCATCAAATGACGAACGCTGAGTATATAACTCAGTGGTGCTTTAACATATAACAGTAAATATAATCATTTGTGTAAAATATATACGAACATGTCATGTAAACCTAACATCTTCTTAATAGTATTATCATGTAATCATTTGGAGTATTACTTCTAAACATTTTCAATGTATATCAACATGTATTTGATTCTCAAACATCATTACAAAACTCAAACAGAATAGCTACGGAACTTAGCCGTCGCTAAAATAGGATTTGTCGACGCTAATTACTGTAGTGACGGAAATAGCGACGATAAAATTCCGTCGCAAAACCATTTGACGCTAAATTTTTTGCTACGGATTTAGCTACGGAACTAATTCCGTAGCTAAATCCGTAGCAATTTAGCTACGTATTAGAAGTCTCCTTTTTGTTTCTAAATAGTGACGGATTCAATTCCGTCGCTAATTCCATAGCTAAATTGTTGCTAAATTAAAACTATTTATTTATATTAATTTATTTATTTTAATTAATTAATTAATTAATTTATTTTAATTAAAATACAAATATTTATTTATTTATTTGCCATCACAATTCCGTAAAAATTAATTTATTTCAATAGTTTTTTAAAATACAAAAAATTAGATATAATTTTAATAAAATTTTATATGTAATTATACTTGAAATTTGAATTAAAATATTAATACATAAACAATCTGCGAGTTAAACAATATGCGGGTAGATGAAAATAAATTATGGACATTATAACATTCATTTCAGTCGATAATATCAAATTTCCACAGCATTACAATGTCAACTCCGTCACAAGGAAACAACTCAAAGTGAGAAATAAGTGGAGTGAATTGGGCCAAATTGCAAGCCGAATGATATTGTGTTACAAGTTGTAAACATTATCTTGAAATACATTTGGAAAGCAGACAGAAATAAAAGAGAATGAAAGTTAACTTACAATTTTTCCTATCAGGAATATTCCAAATATACTAAAGCAAATGCTTCCATCTTTATCTGCACTACATAGAATATTAAACCGTTGGTATGATGAATTTGATAACTCGTGATATGAATCCTCACTGTCATCCATGAACCCTGTATCTCCAGACACTACAGTAGGCATTCGAGGGGGCTTTGGAGTAGGAGGAAAAAAACGTCTGAGGGGGCTTTGGAGTAGGAGGAAAGAAACAGGGAGTACGATCTTCGTATATGAAGTTGTAACAAGAATTGTCCTGCAACTCAAATAGAGCAATGAATGGAAAAGAGGGGAGAAAGAAGGAAAGAGAAACCCAAATGGTAGCAAGGCAGCACATGATTATTATATGAATTAATGTTCCAAATGAGATTAATGAGGAGAATACATATTTCAAGTCAATAAAGAAAAATCTTGTAATGCATCA
>CANYBF010430633.1:0-12899 GCA_948192965.1 Dalechampia spathulata
TTTTAAATAAAATTTAATAATTAATAAATATAAATAAAATTAGTAATTTTTAACAAATAGAAATAAAATAAGTAGTATTTATATTTGAATACAAATAAGTAGTATTTAACTTTGAATAAAATTTAATCACTAATAAATATAGATAAAATAAGTAGTATTTATCTTTAAATTTTGCATTAATTTATATTTTTAAGTTATTAATTTTAATAGTCATATAATTATTTAATATTATGTTAATTATTAAATTTCACCTAATTTAATCTAATTATTTTATAGATCAAAAATCTTTGTTTAATTGATCCATACAATATATTTCATTTATTAGATTAAAATAATTATTTAATGTAATTAATTTTATAGATCAAAAATATTTAATTGATCCAGAAATTAATTAGAATTTTTTTATATCTACAATAATTAATGATAAATTAGTAATATTTATCTTTAACTAAAATTTAATAATTAATAAATATAAATAAAATTAGTAACTTTAATAAATAAAAATAAAATGAGTAGTATTTCTATTTGAATAAAATTCAGTAACTAATAAATATAAATAAACTAAATAGTATTTATTGTCAAATTAGGCATTAATTTATATTTTTAATTTATTAATTTTAATAATGATATAATTATTTAATATTATGTTAATTAATATTAAAACATTCATTTTCCAAATTTAATAAGATATATATTAAATAAAAAATTATTTTATTATTTTTATTGATTAGATTAATTTTTATATCTATTTTTTATAAATTTTTAAAAGTAATATTTATCTTTATATAAATTTTAAAATATAATATTTATCTTTCAATTAAAATTAAAAAAGTAATACTTATCTTCATGTAAATTTTAAAAAATAATATTTATCTTTCAATTATTAAAATTAAAAGAGAAGGGATATACTTGTATTTTCACTTCCCCTCTTTCCACTTTAATATATATATGATATTTAAATTTAGTAATTAACGAAAATAAACTTGAACTATTTTAATATATCTATATTTTTTAAGATATGTATGTATGTGAATAGTATTTCTAGCGAGTTTTATAAAACTAATAATTTTATAAAAAAAGGTATTAATAATTAAGTAAATTATCTTTTATAAATCTTAAATATCTTTTCATATTTATTAATATTACTTTCATAGTAAATGATAGAAAATAAATAAAATTATCTGCTCCTAATAATCAGGGAACTGACAGAAATGGTAAAGATTGTTGCATTGGAGACAATGCCAAAGGCAAAAGTTATGAACACAATCCCACCTTTTTATTATTCTCCACTAAAGGAAAAGAAAATGACCACGCTGGCAGTTTCCTGAAGCTTTAGGCTATTGCAAGAAAGGAATGGCAGGACTAATCACCTGTTTAACTGTCTATGCTAATTTTTACATGGGAATCCTTCCATGTGTATCACACATATAACATCACTGATTCTTTTGCTTATTTGCAAGAAAGGCATGTCAAGGTTTTTATTGTCAGTTTCAAAGTCTGTAACTGGACTTCAGGTTCTGAATTTTATCATACCTGTCACCTTTCTTATATCTCCTTCCTTCATCTTTCTCGTAAGCAATCCAACTCATGGCAGATCAGAAGCATGGGGTCGTTCAAGGGAAGCAACAGATTGAGAACATGGTGAAAATTCCGGTGGATGTCGAAGAAGAAGTGGCAGAACAGGGTTGGGTAAGTCAAGTTAATGAAAACCTTCAGAACCTGGTGAATAATTCCGCAGGTATGGACGACTCCTGGACGAAACGTTCAATCTACAGAATCCCTGCCCGTGTTTCAGACCTGAATGAGAAAGCCTACAAGCCTCAGATAGTTTCCTTCGGTCCTTACCATTACGGAGAATCTCATTTAATCCCAATGGAAGAGCATAAGCAAAAAGCGCTCCGTCAGTTTCTGAACAGATCACAAGAACCTCTATTGACGATTGTACAATCTTTTGCGGAAGACCTGGAGCATTTGCAAGAATCGTATGAGATGCTTGATAAAAAATGGCAGCAAATTCCAAGCAAATTTCTGGAAATGATGATTCTTGATGGCTGCTTCATGCTGGAAATCTTTCGGTTTGCTACTCTTACATTGGATGATGATGAGGCCACTACAACTGATGGATACACCACCAATGATCCAATTTTCAGCAGACATGGGAAACTTTACCTGATGCCGCATATCAAGCATGACATGCTTCTGCTTGAAAATCAGTTACCTATGTTGGTTCTTGAGAAATTATTTCCGTTTCTGTTTAAAGGCAGCATTCCAGAGGTAAAGGCACAAATGTGTTGTAATTAACACTCTTATATATTACCTCCATAACTATGGAATTTATGCAGGATAGAGAACAAAATCAAGAGCAGGATTTGGAACTTGTCAACAGTAAACTTGTCAACAATCTGATTGTTAAGTTCTTCTTCCCCCATATCCCTATGTCATCGAGCCACGGCAAATGCCTACACGTATTAGATTTGTACAGGAACACAATGGTTCAGAAAGATGTACGCAAGAGAAAACCTCAACGCTTGCAGCAAATATTTCGTAAAGGATCTGAAGAACTTCATCGGTCTGCTTCGATCTTCATGGAAGTGATTCATCGACCACAGAAGGCCTTGTATAAAGGTGGAGAAGATATAATCCAGTCGGCAAGAGAGCTTGGTGAAGCAGGAATTGAGTTCAAGAAAAGTAAATCCACAAGTTTGGCAAGCATCTCATTCCAGGGAGGAGTCCTGGAGCTCCCTTTCATCACAGTTGATGAAACGACGGAGACAATCTTTCTGAATATGATTGCTTTTGAACGTTTCCATTTCTTTGCAGGAAGTGAGGTGACATCTTACATCTTTTTCATGGACAATATCGTTAACAATGAAAAGGATGTTGCATTGCTACAATCTAAAGGGATAATCAAAGGTTCAATCGGAAGCAACAAAGATGTGGCTAAACTGTTCAATTCTCTCAGCAAGGATATTCCATTCGATCCTGCTGAAAGTAACCTACATGCAGTGCACAAGAAAGTCCATGATCACTGCCAGAGGAGCTGGAATCAATGGCGAGCTAATCTTATTCAAACATATTTCAGGAATCCATGGGCATTTCTATCTCTTTCTGCTGGAGTCATCCTTTTCATCCTCACTATTGCTCAGACTGTATTTACCATATATCCTCCCAACTATGGCAGTAACGGAAGCGAATCCAAACCTACTACTGCGCACCCTCACCACTAGAAAATTGCTGTTTCAAGGTGAAACTGGATTCGAACTTGGTCTTATTAATGCACCTTATAAGACTCAAATTTTTATAGTCGTGTTCTCTACTTTTTACAATCATTTGTTCTGCTATATATGTCTAATTGATGAAGAAAATAAGGATTATTTAAGAATTGCATTTTGCCTCCTGATGGATAAAATTGCTGGCAAGTTCATCTGAGGTTTAAAAGCGGATACTTTTCATGAAGTTCTTCATCTGTTGTCGACTCCTGTTCTTGCTGAGGAGCCCACAAAACCTCTACAGCACTGCAAGAGTTATCAGCAATACATGAAGACAAGTTGTAGTAATCCTATATGTTATGTTTGAACATCCAGAAACTTTTGATAAGAAAAGAACATGTAATTCATACTTCAAATTCGTCGAGGCCAATGGATTGTACTTCTTCCAAGGCTTGTTTTAAGTCTCCAACGCTTCAATACCAGACAGATCACTAGAATTCTTACGAGTAGCTACTAAGATTGTTACCTGGAAAAAAGAATTGAAGAACGAATTCTGATTTTACAAGTTCAATGAAATAAAATGATTTGGAATGCGACCAAAGAGGAAATCCTGCATCTTAGCAACATATATTGAATTGAAATCCAATTCCATGAGAAAACCAGAGATTTGAGGTGAAGCTTGCAACAAAATCCTGCAGCTTACCACTGTATGGCCTCTGCTCAATCCATCATTCCCTCTACTAAATTCTTTTTTCCTTTTCTTGTTGTATACATTAACCAGTGTCTCTTCATCGAATTTTGCACGCTCTTCCAGGGAAAATCGATTGAATAGTTCCATAGCAGGATCGCGACTTTCCTTCTGACGAACCTGCAAGGAGTGCGTAATCAAGATCAAGATTCCAGCTAGTCAAAATCCAGACATGCAAGAATTATTCAAGGCAAGACACGTCGATATAATCAAAAACTTACATCAGCGTGGCCAGATGTGATAGAGTCAAAATGATCAAGCAATAACTTCGTAGTATCTGTAAGCAAAAGGTATGAAAAATTGCAATTTAACAATACTTCAGAATGTAAACCAAACCCTTACAATCCTGTAAATTGCTACTACTAACTTCAAGAAACATTACCTAATAGCAAACCATGCAAACCAGAAGTCTTAGATGTATCGGCCTTCTCTGCAATTCGATTAAGATCCCCACGAAAAGTCCCTTCTGTGTCATATATTGCTACCTGATAAAGATGTAGTAACTTGTGCAATTGACAAGTACGGCAGATTAAATCTTGTGCAATCAAGAAAACTATACCTGAAGTTTGGATACATGATAGACTTTTCCAGCTATGAACGCATCGAATATAACTCGCAGAATTACGAGCAAACTCAGACAGGAATAAAAAACCTGGAGGGAGAGAAGAACAATATTGAAGAATTTGTCTTCTTCAGGTGTTGGTTTCTCACTAAAGGTTGAATCAGAACAAGAATTGGTGGAACTCCAATAAGAGGTTGAACCAAGACAGCCCCCACAGCTCGAACTACTTGTACTACTTGAACGTCCACCCATCCGGCCACCGGAGAATGCAAATGCAGAATCATGGCCAGTCATAAGGGTCATCATCGTTACTGTCGTAGCGGCCGATATCACAACCACAATGGCTGTATTTCCAAAGAATTTTCTCAGAATCTCTGGGATGACGCTATGAATTACTTGAAAAATATTCTTATCATGGCTTGAAACATCATTGTTGGAATGTTTCTGCACTGCATCACGATTAAAAGGGCTATGATTTTCCGCAGGTAAGGGGTGATATTAATTCTTGAACAATTAACATGCGGAAACTTTGAGGTACTGATTTATTATTAAGGTGCGCAGAAGAAAGTTGGCGGAGGAAAACAGAATTGCGGTGCCCAGGCATTGGCCTGTAAGACGAAGGCTGAACAAGAAACCCAAAAATATGGTCTGATCTAATAAAGGAAACCTGCTGCGACATGGAAGGAGATCGGAAATTGATGTTGTCTATGTCCAGAATTCTGAAATTAGCATCTACGGTAATGAAATTTGATGAAAAGGGGGTACGAAATTGGAATTTAAACTCTGTTCAGGATTATTTTTAGACAAAAAAAAAAATCACATTTGACTGCTTTCAAAAAAGTACTTTTCAGTGGTATACTAGTCGAGAATATTTATTTGATAATAAACTGGAACCCAATTAATCAAACTAGATTCCATTCAATTTATAAAATTATAAATTTTCCCATATAAAAATTTAATCATATTAAAAAAAAATTGGTAGGAAAGAACTAAATAACAGAATCAACGTTCACCCCCTGATCACCAATCGATGAGATTGCTAAAACAGTATCTCCATTGGTCAAATTTAGTTAAGAAACAAAGCGATATGGTAGAAAGAGGAATATATATATATATATATATATATATATATATAACCAACAAATACAATAATCAAATTAAAAATATAATTAATATAATCTTAATTTCACAAATAGAATTAAATCTTGAAAGCTACCATTAATATGAAACAAAGAAGTAATTCTAATGTTATAATAAGATGAACAGCTTCTAAATATGATATTTAATCTCGAATTTTGGTCGTATTTCGGTTGGAGAATGAGTGGAAATCCAGAACTAAATGATCTGAATTCATTAACAATTGAAAACCAGTTACACCAAAGAAACCCAACGGTTTGCTATAACCCAAACCCGAACCAGTTCTGATCATATGACTTTTCCACAGAGAAAACGCAGTATCGGTAGGAATTTTATATATGACAGAAAGAAATTTGTGTTGATCACCTCTATACAGGAATAGAAATCCTAAATTTTATCAGAGAAGAAAGGTTACAGAGTTACAGATCAAGAAAAGCTACGTTTTCCAGGATGATCAGCCATCTTCAGAGTCTTGTCAATGAGTTTTCTTGCTTTTTTGCTACGGATCTCAACTTTAACACTAGAACTTTTGTCCATCTTTACATATGGTTTCTTCGATTTCTTCAAGTTCAACGATCTTACCTTCGATTTAATCGACTCCACCAGGTTTTCTAGCTGGTTTGCCATCATTTATTAGTGACTTTTTCCAAGATTCAAGAACTGGGGTCTTTCTCTATGTATCTTGCATTTTCTTACTCTGTTTGGTTTGGGTGTTTGATACTAACTTTCTTTCTTGATGAGGGGTATGCGTGTAACTCAGTTTCTACGACTTATTTATGAGTTTATTGACATCGCTATTACAAAAAAGGTCATAAATCTTTCAACTAATTACAATTTTGCCATTGGCCGTTTTTCTTTGACTTGCTAATTCTCTTTTTTAATTATTATTAAATAAACCAAAGGTCGTCGCACTATTATCATGTGGTGACTTTAAAATTCATTCGGAAAAATTGATTTTTAAAAAATTTTTATAAAAATAATGAGTTTTTTAAAAATTTTATATAAATTTATTTTAAATTTATTTTATATTATAAAAAAATCATTTAAAATTTATTTGAAATTATATTATATGATAATGATGGAGTAATCATTAATAAATATTTTGATGACTCAAAATTATGATTAATGATGAGATGTGTGAGGAAAAAATATATATTGTCTAATAAATGAATAATCAAAAGTTAATTGACTTGAATAAAATTGATAATACGTTCTAATTGTCAAATTAATCATCCTAAAAGTTTCCAGGTAATTTTAATATTTTTTAAAAGATTTTGCTTGGAGGGAAATTTGTCTGTTTTATAGGGAGTGTACTGCAAATTACAAAAGTCAAGAAGATGATTGTACTCTTTGATATGGCCCAGTTTTCTTGAGAAATTGCTCCTCCCAACTATAATCATTTGACCTTGGAAATCTTTTTATACTATTATATTATTATTAATTTAAACTATAACAATCTCTCCCATTTTATAAGAATTAAAAAGAAATTATTTGTTTGATACAAAGACATAAGTTTAAATATATTATTTTATTATAAAAAATAAAAATTATTTTATTATTATTCGATGCCCTTAATTTTCAATATAATTGAATATTAGTAAAAACAGTTTAATACGAGAAATAGACTGTAAATAGGGTAAGGAAATTATGTGCATTAATTTGAAATAAATAAACTAACTAAATTTCAACCATAGAAATTTTAAGGTCCTAAAAATAAAAATATTTTTTTATATTTTGATTTTAATTATATATTTTAAAGGGTGTAATTGATGAAATTTATAATATTTCTATAAATTGGAAACAAGTTAATCAACTTTGTGAAAGATTTTATCTGAATGAAAATTAAATCTTTACAATAATTTAATTGATTGATTTCATCATTATATATAGTTAAAATCTTATTGTAAGTTTCACATATGTGATGTTTACTATAGTATTCTTATTATAATACATGAACATCACAGGAAATCTTTATTAAAAAGATGGATAATGAAAATCTAATTAACATATTTTCATTAGAATATTAAAACTTTTCAAAATAAATAAAATAGAAGTGTAATTTTGAAATGTTTGCCGAAGACCATGACGTGGTTGGCCTACAATAGTAATGGGCAGGGGAGAAATTGGGTTCTCTGTTTCACACCCAAACTCTCTCAATTTTGACAAACAGAAAAATGAAGTACAAATTGAGGGAAGAATTAATATTCGTTATTAATGAATTCGCAAGTCGTTATCTAAGAACAGAAGAAAGGGTAGCATCGACCTGCACGCCACTTAGTTTCTCATTTTCATGGGAAATGCTGACTTTTCGGAAAAAATATATTTAAAAAAAAAAAAACTAAATTGCCCATTTTCTTTTGCTTATTTAGGATTCGGCTATGCGCTAACTTCTTTTTCAAACGTGGAAGGAAGAGATACCCACAAATTTACATTTCGAAGGGCCGCCAGTCTTGCGTTTTAAATTATTTCGATTATTAATTTTATATTTTAAATAACATTTCAAAATAAATAAATATCTATAATATCTTTTTATTTATTAATATGATTACTTTAATTTTAAATAAAAAATTATATCATCAAATTTAATTGATAAATTTTATTTTAAAATGTAACATAAAAATAATGTTGAATACATTTATTTTTTTAAGTTTTGTTTAGGGACTTAAATTTGTTATTTTTATATTTATATTGTTTGGGTATATGTTATTTTCTATTTTTATTTTTAATATTTATATTAAATAATTAATTTAAATATCATTTCATGAATTTTTTAAATTTAAATTGATATATAAATAATAAAAAATACTAATAATTAGCAAATTAATAAATAAGTAATAATTACTTAAATTATCTAATTATTAATATAATAATTAATTTTATGGAATAAGAGTAGTGATACTATTATTTAATTGAATATTTATAAAATATAATCTAGTCTGTCGCAATTATATTTATTAAATTTAAGATTATTTAATTATATTTAATATTCTTACCATAATTCGTATAAGCTAGATTGGCAAAAACTAATATTTTTCATGGCTGCGTTTCCTTTATCATGATAAAAGAGGACAACGCGAGAATCGAACCTGTACGAAAGAACCGTACCATATGGGCTAGGAAGCTACAGGTATCACCTTCACTAATGAACATAATCATATTGTCCGAAGATTTAAAATTATCTAATTTATAATAAATAATTTTAATTTAGAATAAATAAATAATTTATCCATTTAATTATGTTAAAAATTAAATAAATAATTAATAATAAAATAAAATATTTTTTATAATTAAACTACATGTGTAATAAAAATAATATATTTAAATTTAGATTTTTAAATAAAATTAATTATTTTTTAATTTTGATAAAACTAGAAATAGAGTAATTTGAATGGTTTAAATTTATTGAACATAATTATCATATTAATTAAATCTAAAACAATCTTGACGGTTAGATTAATGTGGTTGAAATACAAAAACCATAGTAAAAAATGGTCATTTGACAAGAAGAAATTGAGTGTCGGCGGTGATAAATTTGGGGTGAATTTGTATAAATAATGCACACGTGCAAGAGATACATATCCACGTAAGGTACTCACGTGTTAATATTTGTTTTTTTTCAAAAATCTCGCAAAATATTCTTAATCACCAGAAAATATACAATATAAGGACCGTTGAATTATGGAGATACGATTATGAAAAAGTGAAGAAAATAGAAAATATAATTTCCACGTATTATTTATTTGGAGAAAGAAATAGCGTATTTGTTGAAGCATAGCATAGCATGTGCTTCGCATAAATGCAGCCGACCACGATTGAGCAGCCATATACCATGAATAATAATGCAGCGCAAGACTTTGGGAATCTCCAAGTCAACATGCCTCCTACAAATATACGGGGCAAGCAAACTACATATTACAACATAAAAACCCAAGTCAATAACTGCCAAAACACACCTCCCCCAGTTATGCTCATTCTCCCTTCCTACAGCCCTTCTTCATAGTAAATAAAGGTTTATTTGTCTGCTAAATAGACTGGTGCTAACTGTCTAATATTCAAGTCAATATAAGGATTTACGAGCATATCACATTATTTAAGAGGGTATTTTGAAGATTAAATATATCTTCAATAGTGGATTAATGGTTATTTTTAGAGTGCCATCCAATTCTTCAAGATAATAACCATATTTAAAATTTTATGTTAATTATAGATTTTGTGGAATGTAATATCCAAAAAAAGTGAAGTTAGATTACATCAGCCTAATTGATCAAGGCCTTGTAGTCGGGGCACGTTTGCATAATCAGTTCAGGCCTTCAAGTCAGGTCATATTGGTTATCTTGATTTAAAATATTTATAAATTTAATAAAAATAATAAAAATATATAAATTTAATAAAAATATATAAATATTAAAAATAAGATATTTATAAAATATATTCTTTTAAATGATATTTCAACTTTTATAAAATGAAAATATTTGGATAATATAATATTTTATAAAATATATATTTTGCTCTTAATTTTATAATTCAAAAAAAAAACGTTGTATTATACATATACATTATCAAAAATCTTATTATAAATGATTTCAATGAAACGAAATTTTTAAATATAACAATTACGAATTAATATGCATCATTGATCAATTTTTAAAATATATTTATTCAAAATTAATTTTTAATCCTTACCCTCATGTTATTTAAATCAAAATTCACATATTATCAATGGTGAAGTTATGTATATGATGGAAGCAATACAATTTATTCATAAATATAGAGATAAATGATATAGTAATATTGATAAATATTAACCTTAATGCAATTCATATTTATTTGATTATAGTTTGATTTTTGTCTATTTTATATGATTTTGATTTGATTTTGGGTAGAACATAATAATATTGTCATACCAAATATCATATATCTCAATTATTTGTAACTTTATGTAGAATGCATTCAATCCATCATACCATCTTTTATATGTGAAATCTCAAGAAGCAATACAAGTTATAATGGTTTAGCATTCAAATTACCTACGTTCGCTTTTCTAAGAATCACTTTTCTAGGATTTCACTAATTTCTTTTACAAATACAAAAGGAATTTCTCAATCAATAAATCCAACCCTAATGTTTTCAAAGCTTACACTCAAACCTTTACAATCAAGATCAATCTCACAAGATTCTTCTCTCAATTGCAATAATAAAACTCATCAATAGCTTTCACCAACCCAATACAAAAGATGTAGAAATTAAAGGAAAATTGGGAAACAATCAATTGGTTCCCTTGTATTCACAATGATTAATTTATATACATCAAAAACTTAAATAAGGTAAACTACTAAAGAGGATACAACAAGAAATCTTCTAATATAGGAAAATATCAACAGAAAATATCATGCTGAATACCCCCCTAAAGTTTTTATCTTTCACTTCCCCCTTGTATTTCGACCTCCTATTTTCATCATAAAACTAATTGGATTCCTCCTTTCTTCTATTGTACGAGTCACAGTTCTTACCCGTTCTTATCGTACATCCATAGCATAAGCTTGATTGAAAGTTGGCAAGGGTTCAGTGTTAAGAATATTGAAACGCACAGTACCATATCCTTCTTCATCCAAACCTATCAAGAACTGATGCACCCTCTCTTCTTCACGTTTCTTTTCCAAAACAAACGTTAGATTACACTTACACATCCAGTGCAATCACATACCGATATCTTATCATAGTTATTCAATTCATCCTAAATCATTTTGAGCTAACCATAATAAGTGATAATGGTCTGCCTATTTTGTTTGCAATTTGCCAAATTCGATTTCAACTACTGTATCTATAGTCCATTGCCAATTGCAAATCTCTCTATAATATCATCCTATAAATCTTTCACGATCTTTATGTATGAGATGGTTAATCGATTTCTGGGTTCGATGGTATTAAACACCCATGAAACTAACATTGAATTAACTATCCACCAATCTTCCATTTCTTATGCGTTCTCAGTTGGTTGTTTGATCATTCTATCAACAAAGCCATATTTCTTCTTGGCACGAAGAACAGTCCGCATAGCTCCTACCCATTCATCATAATTTTCTCCTCTTAATTGAACTTGAGTAATTATATTACCAGGATTATCATTCGAATTGAGAGAATAAGGATTCAACAGTTTTCCCTTCTTTTGGTGGCTCGACCATCACTCTGATACCATGTAGAAAGCAAAGGAAAATCAGGAGATAATCAATTGGTTCCCTTGTATTCGCGATGCTTAATTTATATACATCAGAAACCTAAATAAGGTAAACGCCTAAAGAGGATACAACAAGCAATCTTCTAATATAGCAAAATATCAACAGAAAATATATACACGACAATATTCCTAAAATCATGCCTAATAAAAGATATCAAAGTAGGATAATAAATGAAGTTTAAGAGAGCAAGAATGATTATTGACAAAGAGGTTCAATAGCACAATTAATCAAATTACTTACATGAAAAGTGATTCATCAACATTAAATATACTTCTCTCAAAATAGGAGTCTATTACTCACATTAAATGCAAATAGTTTCATTGAAATGCTTTTAATTAAAATAGAAAAGTTTCTACCCAAAATCGCGTACGATCGTACAACTCCCAAAATCTCAAATGTCAATTTAGGCAGTGATTATGATATGATTGTACATAGTAAGTGGTATGTCTATACTAAACTTTTTGCCAAAATTACAAACTAAAGCAGAAATCCAAAATCCTCTTGGTATGCCAGGCAATTTCTAAAATTGGTGTAAAAAAAAGTGAATATTCTTAATTTAGTGTGAATGATAAATTATTTCTGAATTTGGTGTGAAGTTGTGGTTGGCCACTAATTTAGTGTGAATGATAAATTATTTCTGAATTTGATGTGAAGTTGTGGTTGGCCGCTAGTTTAACCAGCGGCCAGATTAGTTGGCAAACAGGTAGGAAGGACTATGTATATGGCTGCTGGTCAAAGCAGCGGCCAACTATCTATTTGTATGAAGGATGGATGCGACATGATGAAGAAGGAGAAGCAGAGGACAAAGCAGCATGAGGACAGGCCCACGACAATAAACCCAAAACTAATGACTAAATATAATAATAATAATAATAATAATAATACAAATATTAATAATTAATAATAGTAACTATAATAATTATAATAAATACTAATAATAATTAATACATAACTACTTCTAAAATTATGGTTATTAATATTATTAATAATACAAATACTACTAAACT
>CANYBF010430669.1:0-15990 GCA_948192965.1 Dalechampia spathulata
CTGGTACTGATGCTCCTCAATGATGTATTGTTTTATATTCTTATTTTGTTATTTTGTTTACTTTACTCTTTTAATTTGTTTTGTTAAACTTTAATTATGTTGTACTGTGATTATTTATATTGAATGGTGAACTTTGGAGTAGAAATTATTATTGACATTGATGCTGCCGACTTTTGAGTAATATTAATTTTTTTTATTTTAATTTTAATTCTAATTAAAAATTCAAGTATAATACTAATTAAAATTTTATTATAATCATATCCAATTTTTAATAATTTAAAAAAAAATTAAAATATTGAATGGTGTAATAATATTGAATATAATGAAATGAATATTAATGAATATTACTCAATGAATATTACATTATAATGAAATAATATTTAAAATATTGAATATAATGGAAATAATATTTAAAATAGCTACGGAATAGCGACGGAATTTAATCCGTCGCTATTCCGTAGCTAAATAGCTACAGAATATGTCGTCGCTAATCCGTATCTATTTAGCTACGGAATAGTGACGGACTCAATTCCGTCGCTATTCCGTAGCTAATCCGTCGCGATTAATTTAGCGTCAAATGGTTTAGCGACGGAATTTTGCCATCGCTAAATCCATCGCTAAATGGTATAGCGACGGTAAATTTCCTTTTAGCGACGGTAAATTGCCGTCGCTATTTCCTACATTTTTTGTAGTGATATGATGTGACACATAGGATGTATGCATGACCTATGCTAGGAAACATCTAGCATTATGGCTGTAAAAGGAAATTTATTAGAAAAAATTACATAAGTATGCATGTATATATGTTGGATAAAAAACATGAAAGGGTTAGCAAACATGTAGCATGCAGAAACACTCCCTGCCACCCCTATATCTCCATGAAGATTGGTCGGTCCAAATATCTCCTAGGTGGGATACTAGCTTGGAGTTACACTAGGAACTCGAAGCGCGATACTTTCAGCATGTAAGCAAGCAAAATGGGTGATCGTTGCCCAATCATATGAGGGATTACGGTAAAAATCCAATAATATTTTGGTATGATCATATTGTTATGATAAGAGAATGCCAATAGGATAAGGCATGAGATTATGCAACCATCATAGAATCATGAAAGGATTCTAACTCTTAGCAAAGCAACATATCATGATCATATTATTATGATAGGAGAATGCCCGTAGAATGAGGCATGAGGTTATGCAACCATCATAGAATCATGTAAGGATTCTAACTCTTAGCAAAGTAATATGAGATGTAGAAATATGTTGAATTTGGGTAAATCCATTAATATGATAAGGCATTGATCCATACAGCATGCAATAAAAGGGTCCTAGTTTTGAAATGTTGCTATGGTTAGTTACATGGGATTTAGTCGGGTAAGAATAAGCTAAGGTCCCTCGCTACATTATCCATAACCTATCCAATTTAATGGAATCATTGATATAGAACTATACCTAGTGTTTATCCATTCAAGGAATCATCGACAGTCAACAATACAAGGCCATAAGTACTAAAGGTATACTCACTTTCCCTAGGAGTCGAATAGAGTCCAAGGTACTCACTTACCCATAATCATCAATTTAACTCAGGATAAGGGTGGTGTGTGTATATGTAAACTATGTACATGATGCATACAATTAATCCAACTTTGATGGGAAATTTGATATGGAAACTGTTAGATGCCACCACTCTTTTGCTGTGTATCCCCAATGGAGTCACCACTGTGGGCGGGGCTTTCATCGTGACCCAAAGTGAGGTTTGTAAAACTCACGGGCCGGGGATCCATTTAGAATAAAAGCAGGATCTTCTCTAAGGCTACATCGAGGAATTATACGAACTCGAAAAAGTTACAAGGAGTCACCATCGGATGGTTCCAAATTTGGTTTAACCGACCCATACATGAGCGTTATGTTAAACCCTTCAGAGATGGGTTTGGGTGGTGAAGATCTATTTATATGAGTTTCCAAGATCGATTTTACCATTATAGTTAGGTTTAATTGCCCTAAGTAGGTGAGCAAGTAAGCATGTAAAAGTAAGCATACAATGTAGTATGTCATAACAATAAGCATAGCATAACATAGTAAAGTAAAATGATATATAAGGTTCTATGGCATTTGGATGGCATGATATATGTATGACATGTGAAGTGATGACATTATATAGTGACATGACATATGCATGACATGACATAGTGGTATGCATGTGATATGACATTTGACATGACATGTGACATGGCATAGCATAATGGCATATGATATGACATAACATAGTGATGTGGTATGGCATAGTGGCATATGATATAGTATAGCATAATGATGTAACATGGTATAGTGGTATATAACATGGCAAGTGATATGATATAGTGGCATATGGCATATGATAGCTATGTATGAGGTGGTATGTGATATGTCATGTGACATAACATATATTGTGGTAAATATAATAACAAAATAAAATCATCCACACAAAATAAAACCTTAAGAATAATGTTCGGTGAAGGGATAAGAGAGATAAGGGAATGCATGAGAGATATAAAAATAATACAATATGAGGAAAACACATAATAAAATAATACTATTTTATTACATAGGGGTTTCATTTTTTACATAAATTTCAAGATGTGTTGTAACACCTTCTCTACTTTGAGAAATCCTCAAGTAGCATGAGCCCTAATGCATGGATGTGGAAAGTACAAAAAAAAAGTTCCCAAAAAAGGAAAATTTCAAATCTGAAAAATATGTCAAATATGGAAGTAATACTATATATGGAAATAATATCCAATATGAAAATAATGCCAAATATGGAAAGTGTCAAATATGAAAATAATTGCAAGTCAAATTATGGAAACAATCTATTTATGGCAATAATCTGTTTATGACAATAAAGCTAAACATGGCAGTAAAGCTAAATACCATAACTGGAAGATTCTAAGATCCTTTTTCAAAATCACTTAGAATGGATTCAATATCCAATTAGGGTTTGTGATAACAATAAACATAAAATCAATTAAAAATAGCATTTTAATTAAAAAAGAAAAATACATCGATTTGATAGCAAATCAACAAGTTTAGATCATGGAAATCATAATTGAGGACCCTAATATCATTAGTATTAATTAAGGTTTGGTTCAAACACTCAATTGAATCCAATCATGTCAAACAAAAGCAATCAAGTTAAAAATAGCATTTAACTTAAATAAAATTCAATTTTGAAGCCAAAATCAAATGAAAAGTGATGAAATAATGTGTTTAAATCATTTTGAGGCCACAAACATCAATAAGAACATCAAATAATTCCAAAACCATGTTAAAATATGAGTGAAAAATGGATTTTGGCCAATCCAACTTATGATTTATGTCACACTTTATGTAAATGCATTGCGCTTCAGTCAAAAATAAGGTGATATATGTTGCACTTCATTGATTTGTATCATACTTTGCATAGTAATTTAATAACTGTATCATACTTCATGTTTAAATGGGCAATATGTCTCACATATATTAGTATATGCAGTGCATATCATATTCGACAAATGAAAAATAGTAAAAACATGAATAAAAATGTCATTTAATCGATCATTATAGGTCATTTAGGGTATTGGCAACGCTAAATAACACTATAATCATTTGGTTTAGCAACCAAAACATGAATTAAAGCATGAAATGGAAAAGAAAATGAGGAAAGAGACCTACCAAGGTTAGCAAAAATCTTCTCCCAATCCAAAATGCTTAGGGATTTTAGTGAGTCAAGTTTATCATTAATCTTAATTAATTGTTTAATTAGTTGTTATTTTAACCAAAAAAGCTTATGCCTTCGAATTAAAAAGAATGTTATTCTATGCTAGAATGTGTATATGTAAGGCTAATACCTAAGGGTATTTATAGGAGCATTGGGAGGTGTGCCAACCCTAGGGTTAGCAATATGGGATAAAGTCCCCTTCCTCCAACCATGCTAATTGGAGGCTCACTTATGATGCCATCTTGCACAGGCCAAACAACGATCATACCATAGGCCCAAGTGACATATGAATGCACAAAGTTCATGTATGCAACTTAATCTTTGGAATGGGTACCCCAAAATCCCAAATGATATGTGATGGCATAAAATTTATGTATGCAACTTAATCTTGGGAATGGAAACCATATCAAATCATCCCAATAAGGAAATAGGTCGCAACAAGTGCCCAAAAGGGGCAACTAAGCATACACGTGCAAGGAGGCAAAAATGCAGTGTCAACACTAATATAAAACAATGTCATTTTATAATCAATTATTTGGTTTATTCATTTATTCAATATTTAAACCAAACCAAAAATCAAAAATCAAAATTCTTTTAAAAATAACCAAACCAAAACTAAAAATCAAAAAACTAAACCAAAATTACTAAATATCATCAGTTTATTCAATTTTTTCGATTTTTGAATATTTTTTCTCACCCCTAGATAACATAATATAATTCATAAGGATTAAATTAATATATTTGAAGTTTTTATAAGAGCTTCATCTAAATATCTATTCTCGAATTTTTCATAAAAATTGTAAAGGTTGTGAGAATTTTTATTCTAAAATTATTCATTCATTTTAAGAGATTTTCAAATGTCATATATTGACTTGTAGGGAAGTGAGTTCACTTGTTTAAGGTTACCAAGTTAGTCTACTAAAAGTTGAAGAGGTTGCGAGTTAACTTACTACAAGCTCTTGATTATAAAGATTTCAATCTTGCGAATGGAAACCATATCAAGTCATCCCAATAAGGAAATAGGTCGCAAGAAGTGCCCAAAAGGAGCAACTAAGCATACACGTGCAAGGAGGCAAAAATGTAGTGTCAACACTAATATAAAACAATGTCATTTTATAATCAATTATTTGGTTTATTCGGTTTATTCATTTATTCAATATTTAAATCAAACCAAAAATCAAAAATCAAAATTTTTTTAAAAAATGATTGAACCAAAACTAAAAATCAAAAAACTAAACCAAAATTACTGAATATCATCAGTTTATTCAATTTTTTTGATTTTTGAATATTTTTGCTCACCCCTAGATAACATAATATAATTCATAAGGATTAAATTAATATATTTGAAGTTTTCATAAGAGCTTCATCTTAAATATCTATTCTCAAACTTTTCATATAAATTGTAAAGGTTGTAAGAATTTTTATTCTAAAATTATTCATTCATTTTAAGAGATTTTCAAATGTCATATATTGACTTGTAGGGAAGTGAGTTCACTTGTTTGAGGTTACCAAGTTAGTCTACTAAAAGTTGAAGAGGTTGCGAGCTAACTTACTACAAGCTCTTAATTGTAAAGATTTCAATTTAACCTTGAAAACTTGTTGTATTTATTTAATATAGTGGAGCCTCAAAACATTGATTTTAAGAGAGTTAAGGCATTTAGGCCGAATCTATCATATGTTAACTATTTGTTCTCTTTTCTTTTTATTTTCTAATATGCTAATTTTCAAATATTTCTTTTTAAAAAGGAAAGGGAAAGTTTTTTTTGAAAACAATCAATTCATTTTCCATAATTTTGATTTGTTTTTGAATTGATTTATTTAATATTTTATTTTATCAAAAATAATTTATTAAAGTTTAAACTAGTTCACTAGTTTCAAAAATAATTTACTAAAATCAATTTTTGATTTTTAATTTATCAATTTACCCTTCTTAACTAACCATTTTATTTTTTATTTAGGAACATTCTAAACCCCAAATAGAAGTAAATATTTTTTAAAAAAGGAAGGAATCATTTCTTGTTAAATTATTGGAGAACTCATTAATTTGCTAGTTGCCTTGTTCACAAATTATAATGACAAAAAATTTTCATTTAGGCTTCAAATTAATGAAGTTTAGACTAATTATTAAAAATTTTAAATACTTTTAATGATTTTCATTAATTTAAATAACTATTTAAATTTTAAAGACATATCATGTCAAAAAAATCATATGAATACATCATCAGGAAATATTTATAGACATAAAAATTTTGACAATCTATTTCCAAATTTGATGTACATGATTGGAAAAATAAAAATATTTGTTGATTAATTTAAATTAATTTAATTTTACTAAGTATATTTCAAATAATATCATATCAAATATTTTATATGTCAATATAAACTTGTATAAAGCAAAATAATATTATTCTTTATTATATACATTTAAAATAACATTAATATATTTACTTAACAGGAAGAATACATATTCTCCTCATTTATGATTCAAAACATCAAAAATAAATTCTTTTAAGCTTTTATAAATAAAAAAATGTTCTATGATAGAAGAGAGCACAAAAACTCAATGACTAGTTGAAACTCTATGATCAAAATATCAAAAAGCTCTACAAAGTTTCATCTCAAACATAAGCCTACTACAAGTTTTGCAAGTCTTCAAAACATCCAAGTTTCAATATGAGTTTTCTAAACAACATGTTGATTAATTATATTGCAGGATTCATCATATCTATTTTACCGAATCAAAAAAGATTTTGATCTAGAGTTAAAGAACAAGCCTTCAAACTCTTAAATCTAACATACTTGAAGGAAATCATGATGTAATATAATCTATAGTGTAATGTAATGAAAGATATAATGTAATATAATGAATTTATTATTACATTGCATTACATTAAAATGGTTGGTTGTATAATATGGTATAATGTATTTATCAATACATTATTAAGTAAGAAGTAAAAATTTGTAGAATTAATTTATAAAAATATTATTATAATAAAATCTAAAATCAATTCAAATATAATCAATAAATTATATTAAAATATTTCTATTAGTAAAATTATTGTAATGTAATTATATTAAAGAAATATAATGATAATTACACAAAAATTTACATGTATTCAATAATACATTAGTTGTTGTATATTTGATTGTTTAGATAATGATGAATATATTATATAAAAAATTTCATGATTGTCCCAACATTGTGTGGACTTTACATTTCAATTTTGATGATTGTCAAAAATTGATACTAATTGATTTTAAGTTTGAGTTTAATTAATTTAAGTGGATTTTATTTATTCAATTTTATTAATGTTTATATTTTAGAAATAATAGTTTCTATCCTTTTGATTTTTGATAATCACATTGAATTTGGTATTTCACATAATTAAGTGATTTTAAATGAATAAATAATATATACTTGGTAAATAGTTTGATTAATTATCTTAATTGGATATATCATAATTATTTGACTTTGTACTTTTGGTAATTATCTTGAGGATTGTTATGGTAATTATTTTTAAATCATAGAATTATATTTATCTTATTTTTAAAAAAAATTTATGATACTATTTTATTTTCAAATGATTTTATTGTAGATTTAATATATTGGATTTTCAAAAATCAAATATATTAAGTTATATAGGTTGAAGGAAGCATTTAAAATTGACAATGAAAATTTGATTCATCAGCTACATTCATGGAAGAATTATAATGGATTATCATGAGGATTTCAAGGAGATTTTTTTGCACGATTATATTTATAAGATATCTTAAAATTTTATTAAGAAAAATTTTAGAATATATATCTTATGGAGCTCAAATCAAATATCTTTCAAAATACAACATTTCCTCTTTTGACAAAAAGATTTTTGGATATACTTCCATTTTCTAAAAAAATATTAAGTTTTCAAAAATTAGTTTTGGTATATTTTCAAGCATAAATATATGAGTTTTGAAATTAAAAAATATAACAAGAGATTTCAGATAAATGATTAAATCTATATACATCTAAAAGTATTTTTCTAAAGAGCTTAATTTGCATATTTATTCTCAATGTTTTCAATAGATTTTGTAAAGGTTGTGAGGATTATTATTCTTAAACTTATTCATGTATTGTAAAAAGGGTTTCAAGTAAGTCTTATGAAAAACTTGAAAAGGTTACAAAGAGCTTATGAAAACTTGAGGTTATCAAAGCTCTTAATTGTAAAGGTTCTAAGTTAGTTTTGAAAATTTTGTTATAGTGATTTGATTTAGTAGAGCCTCAAAACATTAATTTTGAAAAAATGGATATAGGTATTTAAGGTCGAACCACTATACATCGTGTGTTCATTATTTCTTCTCTTCTTCTTCCATTTTTAGCTTGCTAATTTTCAATTGTTTTACTTTGAAAGGTTTTTATAAAAAAGATGTCACTGAAATTTATCTACTATTTTTCAAAGGAAAGTTTTCTAAAAACAATCAATTTATTTTCGTAACTTTGATTTATTTTTGAATTGATATATTTAGTATATTGTTTTGACAAAATAATTTGCTAAAGTTCATATTAGCTCTCTAGGTTCAAATATAATTTATTAGTTTTAAAAATAGTTTGCTAAAATTATTTTAAATTTGTTAATTCACTTCCTCTTTAATCACTGCTTTTGGAACTAACACATTATGATGAAATATATAATGTAATGCAACGTGCTTTAATACTGTTTATTGAACATGACTTAAGGGATTTGGTTTCTATGCTTCTAGAAATCATTACTAGTTTATTTAAATTAATAAAATCATATTTATTCATATTATCTGTCTTTAAACAGTGTGAACAAATGTAGAGGGAGAGTTGTTTTCCACACAATTTTTCAGTTTAGGACTAGCTATTTGTACCACCAAAAATACCCACGTACAAGACATTAAAGCAGTAAGAATAAAGTTCAAACAAATGAAGCCATAAAATACCTATTACTTCTCAATAAAGTTAAATGTCAAATTAAGTATTATGAATGAATTATATATGCGTATAAAAATATCAAAGACAAATGAAACCAATAATTGAAAGGGAAGATGTTTTGAAATCTGCTTTCATATATAATGATGATTGTAAGACATCAAAATGACTGTCGATTGAATATACAACACAATTGCCAACTGGAACTTTTTATAATTCATCACATGGTGTTAATTTATAAATTTCAAGTTTTTCATTACTTGAGTAAATAAAATATTATCTATATAATATTTTCAATCCTACAAGGATTTAATATATTTAATTTCCTTAAATTAAATATATTATCTTATATTATCTTATAAGAAGAATAGATAAACTCCTAATGTAACAATTCATAAGTTTGATATGAGTTCATAATTGTATTTTTAATCATATTTATAATATAATATGAATAATATTTGTTTATTAGATAAATAAGAACATAGTACAGAGTGGAAGTAGTTGTGCTTTTGCTATAAACCATGTTTATTCCACGCACTATTCAAAGAATATATAGCACAATTCTATTCTATGCATTCTTGCCATGGTCGACAAACTCAACAGAGCTCCATAGATCTAATAAGGAAGCCTGTTGATAAGAGCTAAGCCATTGCTAGTGATTCTTATAACATTCACTATGCTTTTCTTGATGGATTTCTTCACCCCAGAACTTACCCCACTTTCATCAACCCCATCACTGCAAGTATCTTCATCCGTAAGAGCAGCACTCACCCAAGTTTGTATATTAGAAATCTGAAATCTAACATCGGAACTGTTCCATTTTATGCTACCAAAAGCTTCTATAGATTGGTTGAGTTCATCGATGGAATCTCCCGTTTCTTCTATGCAATCTTGTATGGCTTCTGCTTCGATCTTCTTCAATGCCTTCTGTTTTGATAAATCGGATACTAAGGAAGATGTGTTGTAAGCAGCTCGTAGGGATACGTTTAGTGCTGTTCTGCAAAGGATTCGATCATCGGTTTTGATGATTGAAATGTAGGGGGAAAGCGAGGTATAGCAGAGGTTTGGATATGTAGTGGAATTGCAGGCTGTTTTAAGGTACTTTTTGTAGATACTGTTTGAAGATTTGGTGGGGGTTATTGATGGCGATGGAGATGGGGATGACGATGGTGACGATGATGACCTTTCCAGGTTTGATAGGATCAGAAGAAAGGTTAGAGCACATTTGAGAACGTAGCTTCTAGTGGTGATACCTGTAGCTTCCATATCTCTTTCTTTTTGTAAGAAATGAAGAGTGCATGGGGAATGATAATTTATAGGAGAATATTATAGGTTAAATAATGATGCTAGAAAATAATAATTTCATATAGCTCTGGCCATGCAATATGAGATGGCAACTTGATGATTGATTTGGTTCATGGAATATAATCAATACAAATATGATATAATATAGATGTATGATGACTCAATAATAAAATAAGAGCATAACAATCTAGCAAGAATATGTGGCATGAGAGCGCAATTATGTTGGACGCAAACGTGCAAGAGAGAATGCGTGTAGCTGTTGAGTCGTTTTTGAACCAACAATATTAGATTAATTAACCAAATAAAAGAACTCAGATCAGTCTGCGAAGCCATGACGTATCTCGCCGGCTTTAGGCACAAATGCCTCGTCTGAAGTGCTTATCATCACGTGCTTTCGGGATCGTAAGATTTCATCCCAAACTTTATGATCTGTCATCTGGGTCTGTTCTTCAGAAACATTGTGCTTGAAGAAAGGATGTAATCCCACATTAACGATAAATGGAGAAAAGGTAATGGAAGGTTGACTGTTTTTGGTACAAGAAATGAAGAAGAAACAACTGCTCCAGATCCCATTCACAATGGTTCGAAAAACTCTTTCATATATTCCATAACCAGGAATGGACATTCAAAGCCAACTAGCAATACAAATCCAAAGCAGAAAACCTTATTGATATAATGATATCACTCCTAAACTTACAGTCTGAAAACCAGACAGATACGATGACCATCGTAAAGAATACCGGCACTAACTTCAAAATGTAAAATCATACATTTGGTACAACTGAATTCAGATGGGAATTACAATTGCTTGAGAAACGAAATCATGACTTGCAAAATGCACGGAGTGTATCATCGAGGGCCTTTCTGTCATAATCACCGGTGAATACACAGTTACCTAGAGGACCTTTCAGTAGGACAAGCCTTAGTAGTCCATCGGCCACCTTTTTATCAACCTGACAAAAGGTTAAAAGTAGAGATGCCTTTAATATTGAGAGGAAATGGATTAAGCATTCAAAGAAACAGGAGCAATTATCTGGGGATATCTATGTCTTACCGCCATGACAGACTTGAACATTTCTACAGTCATGATTTCTGGCGGAGAGGTGGGTAACTTTGCCTTTTCTAGAATGTTGTAGACTCTTTTCACGAGTGATTCATCAATCCAACCAAGGCGGTATGACATGTCAACAGCCATAACCTGAACATTATAAAAGAAGCAAGATCAACATAACGGTGGTGATTCCAAAAGAATAACAAAAGCAGATAACCGGCCCATGCAGTACCGTGCCAGCTGCAACAGCTTCTCCATGGAGCCATTCTCCATATCCAAGACCAGTTTCTATTGCCTGAATACACATGCGACAAGTAAAACAGAGAAACATAATTATTCAATAATTTAAATAACACAAGATTCCCACACATTGAATAATTCTTACATGGCCAAACGTGTGACCTAAATTTAATGTTGCCCGGAGTCCGCTTTCCTTCTCATCTAACGATACAACCTCAGCCTTATTTTCACATGAACGCTTTATGGCATATGCCAGTGCACTCGGATCCCTACAACGAGCAAACAGTGAAACCAAAAGTGAAAATATAAGAAACATTATAACCCATGAATAGAACTATACATATTATTTTCACGTCCATTTCATGCAGCGATGAAATACAAACTTATGAGAAATAATCCATTAGGCTAGCTGGAATGATGGACGTTAATAAGAGTAAATTTTCCTTTGGTTGCACAGCTAACATGATTGTTTGATGTTATATATGTGTTTGATTAGAAGGCAACCGAACTCAAATCAACTAAGCCTTAATCCAATGGTAAATGGGGTTTTTGGTAATATGGATTCGCTTTTTCCAATCCAAACAATTTGAGCCTAATCACTGAAAGAGAGTATATCCTATCAGACAAAAACAAACAATCTCTAATTACATAATAAAATTTCTTTTTGATGAAATATCAAATACCTTGCCATTAACTTTGGCATGTTCTTTTCCTGCCACTCAAAAAACTCAGCATCACTTATTAGACCATACTTTACAACCTCAGCAAGACCTGATGCCAGTTCCCGATCGGGCAACGTGTTTAATGTGTCGGTGTCTATGAGCACACACTGAGGCTGGTAAAATGCACCTATCAAGTTCTTCCCAAGGGGATGATTGATCCCAGTTTTTCCTCCGACTGAAGAATCCACCTGATAGTAAAAACAAAAAAGAAAGAACATTAGACATATCCATATACAATAAAGAAATGACTCGAAAGAGAACATCTAAAAGCCAAATGGGGCTGTGTAGAATAAGGGACCTGAGCCATAACAGTTGTGGGAATCTGAATGAAGTTAACGCCTCGAAGAAACGAAGCAGCGGCAAATCCACACATATCACCAATAACGCCACCTCCAAGAGCAACAAATGTGCACCTCCTATCAAACCTTGATTCAATAGCCTTGTCGAAAACTTTCATAAGAACTTCCTACAATATCATCACAGTCGAACAAATAATCAATTCTATTATAATTACAGAACAGTAACAACAGAAAGATCAAAGTTTTGAAATAAAATACCCACCATGTTCTTATACTTCTCACCATCGGGCAAAACAACACTCTCCACAGAAACATTTGGGTTGTTTCTAGTTAATGCATCAACCACTTTATCAAGATACAATGGCCCTACTGTATTATTAGTCACCACAAGCACTCTCTTTCCATGTACATGTCTGATTCATAGCAAATAGAGCAACATGAAGAAGAAAATCAGAAAAAAATACTACCAAAAATTGAATGTTTATTATTAAAAAAAAGGATAAAAAAACAAACAATAACAGAAAAGGCAGTACTTTTGGAGCAATTCCGGTTGATCAAGAAGTCCAGATCCAATATAGATCGGGTAACTCCGGTTACCCAAGTCGACTTCAACAATAGTAGGAACTTTAGCAGAACTAACTTCTCCAATTGATGATGATGGATCCATAACCTGAGAAGAAGAGGAATAAGTTGCGGAAATCTTTGATGAACGGATTGGGTTAACACTCAAACCCGGAAGCAAGACGCGTTTAAAAGGGAAAGAGATAGAGTTTGGGTGATTGAACAAGTGGGTAAAACTTTTAGGATACAAGGAGGAAGAGTTGAAAAGAGAGAGAGACGATGCGTTCGTACAGGAAGCCATCGGATAAACTTCCGTCGAAAATTACAGGTTTTCGGCGACAATAGAAAAGAAGTAACCGGGGAATATTCGTCGCCAAAAGAAATGGGTTTGGTAAGCATTTTGTTTTGAAGAGGAAGAAGAAGAAAGGCAAAGGGAGATTGGGTAGGTGAAGCGAGGAAAGGCTATTGGTGATGGAAAATGTCTTGACCCGACCTGTAGGTCCGGTCTGAATTTCGGGCCATCCGTCTCAGCTCAATAAAAACGTTTCATGCAAAACTCGGCCGACAAATTCATTCGATAATTAAAAAGTATAATAGATATAATCGTACTTGAGATATCTGTGTATTAAAACTGACTTTGGCAAGTTGTAGGGAGGAGCAACTGTGGTTCCAACGGTGTCGCATAATGGTTGTAGCACTAATGTTGAATAGCAATCTGGTGGATTGAAGAATTACAGAATGATAGATCATAATGAGCAATAACATACAGAAATGAAATGGATGTTTGAAAGTTGGATGCTCACCAGAAAGTCAGATTGTTAAGAATATTTGGGGCCTAAGTATGTACCATATCAACATTGTTTTATAATGTATTTTATTTGTGTTTTTAAAATCATAATTTTGAAAAATAATATCTCTTTGAACAATTTCAAAACCTATTATTTTATAATATTTAAAAAATACATATATTTTAAGATAATTAATAGTTAAAATTGTTATACCGAATCTTAATTATTATACATATTTATATATAAATTTAATATATTTTTTAAATAATATATATTTGATATATATAAAATTGTATTGGATGTGAGAGGGCTAACATCTATGATCATCATCCCCACCTTCTAGGTTAAATACTTTGTTAATTGAAATATTTTTTTCTTTAATTACCTAATTTAGTTAATAATCATTAAAATTTTAAATTTATTAATTGATTAATTAACAAACTATTTTTAATATATTATGTATTTTATTAAATAAACATATTAACCATAGTTATAGATAGTATATAATGGAAATGTTAGTAAATACTCGTGAAAGGGATGAACTTTGAACTAATGGCTAATTAGGGGTTACTAAGAATATGAGAAATGGAAGCATGTAGGAGAAACGAAAGAGGAACGAAGGCTTACAAAAACATTATTGAGAATAATAGCTTTGAGACGTATGTTTTCTGTTGATCACAAGGTTTGATAAGTCAGAGGCAGATGAAAAGGTTGGATAAGTTCAGCGATAGAGTTAGCCATGGCATACCTAGAAGCCACTTTCATAGTATGCTTTATGGATCAAACCAACTTATTTTTTTATCATGGATTCGCTAATTCTTTACTAGCCCAACATGCATTTTCCCTTGATAGTATATCTTTTTGTCAGCTCATTTTGTCACAGTCTAGTATATGTGCACTATAAGTGCACATGACACATGAATAAATTCTTTAGTTACTGTTACACCCGCGTTTAGGACCCTAGTAGTTTATGTATACGTATGATTGCTAGGGTGTATGTACAGATGTATGTATATAATTGATGTGATGTTATTTATATAAGAATGCATGTTTGTGGTAATGTGATGTATGTGTTCTTTGATTTAGACGTTGAGTTGTGAGGGTGTTGTCGCCTTCTTGAGTTTTCGTGGAGGTGTGAGGGGCAACTTTTGTGTTGGGAGTGTTGTGAGTGAGTGTTAGAAGTGTTAATGTTTGACAGGTGGCTTAGATGTATTAGTTTGGGGTAAGGGAAGAGCATTAAGGGAATTTTGAGAGAGGTATGGGCGTACGGATTTCCGTACGGATGTACCAAACAGGGCAGATGAAGGGGTTTTAGTTCCTGGAGGTCGTACGGGCGTACCGAAGGGAGGTACGGCCAGACGTGAGCTCGCAGAAATTTTGGTTTATCAGTAAAATTGAGTACGTACGGGCATACCAAATGGGGGTACGGGCGTACCGTTGCTCGCAGGAGTTGTGTGCATCAGAAGCCTTAATTCGGTACGGGCGTACCATGGTCCGTACGACTGCACGTGACTTATTTTAATGAGTCAAACGGATAAATATTAAGGTTTTCCTTAGGTTTTATTACCTTCTTCTTTCCTAAACCCTTTCAAACACTTAATTGAACCTCTTTAGCCCCGGAGAAAGTGTGAGAGCTAGAGGTTACCATTAGAGGCCATTTATACCGAGATTACGGGTTCACGTTAGCAAGCTTCTTATTACAGGTTTATGCTAAGTTAATGTTTGTTGGTTCATTTATGGTCCCTTTTGATATCCTTGAACTGAAAGAAGATCTTAAAGTCGATAATTCTTTCTACTATGTTCTTAACGATGCTTCTATGACTTGTTTGATGACTATATATGCTGAAATGATGCTTATACCATGAAAACATGCATTGAGAGAGGGGAATGGACGGATGCAAAAGAATAGGAAGGAGAGTGATGAGTGCAGAGCTAAGCTCTAGGCATGCTGGGTCAATCATGTCAATGGGATTCCACTAAGGAATCATATAGATTAACGCCCTCCCAAAAGGGAGAAGAGTCTCGAGACATATAGTAGGAAAAGGGTGCATAGCACCATACAATTAAATGCCCTCCTTCGGGAGATGAGTACCGGTACATACAGGGACCTAGTATGTGCTAAAGGAATGTGCACATCGATAAGAAAAGAAGAGGGTTATGAGAACGAAAATAAGAGAGAGTGTAAGGCATGTTTGCATTTCATTGTATTTATCAGAATTGTATTTTATAATGCCTTGAATATGTATGTTTATCTATGTTTTCTTAGCACCACTGAGTTTTATGCTCAGCGTTTATCATTTGATGAACGTAGGTTCCGAGCCCTCAGGGGAGCAGCCGGAGAGACGTTAGAGGTCGT